>JAODAL010008620.1:55000-116422 GCA_025379985.1 Phyllomedusa bahiana | reverse complement strand
ACCAGTTTTTCCCAAGTGAAGCCAATTGGTCCACCTATACGGGGGGAAAGCGTACCCAGTGACTGTGTACAGAGGAAGGCTGGAGTTCTCACACTTCCGCACTCTGCTCACACGACAGTTTTCGTTGCTGCGTCATCAGGCATTTTAACCTGCGTGTTAATAGATGACGGACGCCAGCCTGGGCTTCACCGCACCCACTGTAACTCCGGCCTGGGTCATGCTGTGGCCCGGACAGTATAGTCAATGTCCAGTTCAACTAAAATGGTGGTTGAAAGACTCCTTTTTCCGGCACTTTTTAAATGTGGGGGTCATGCAGGTTTGGGCTCAGCCTGTGACCCCCGGACGGGTATAGTCAATGTCCAGTGAAACTAAAATGGTGGTTGAAAGACTCCTTTTCCGGCACTTTTTAATGGGGGGGCCCATGCAGGTTTGGGGCTCATGCGGGCCCAGACAGGTATAGTCAATGTCCATTCAACTAAAATGGTGGTTGAAAGACTCCTTTTTGCGGCATTTTTTTAAATTGTGGGTAAAGCAGGTTGGGGCTCATGCTGCGTTCCAGGACAGGTATTTCAATGTCCATTTTCAAGTAACATGATGGTTCAAATCATACTGCCTTCTGGCACTTTTTAATTTGTGGGTGATGCAGGTTCAAGGGTCAGGCTGGGGTACAAGCAGGGATAGTAAATGGTCTGTGACTTTTTTTCTGTGACTTTTATAACCTAAGTGTGTTGCCTAAGATGTAGCACGTATCCATTTGACTGTTGTGGATGTTAATTTCAGCTTCTCCAGCCTTGTTTGGGTGTAATAATGAAGGTGTTGTTGCTCTCCCATAGACTTTAAGGGTTTCATCGCGCATAATCGATGCACTATCGAAAAACCTTATCGATAGCGGCCGACTATCGACTATCGATCGATCTCGATAGCCAACGCAATCGCTCAACACTAATTATAACAGATAATTGACCATACAATCCTGCCGATTGAGTACGTGAGGTCCCGGAGTCGTTGTTTGGCGGTACCGAGACAAGACACAGAAAAGGGTGGGGAGGACAAGACAATAGACACTAATGCAAGTGAAGAAAACATCATAATAATGAAAACACTAATAAGTACCGGCATCCCCTAGCTAGAAGGAAACCGGGCTAGGGTACAAATTTGGGCAGTTAAGTAGTCTAAACGAGGGGGAGCTACTCAAGGAATAGTTTCCCCAGTGAAGTGCCCTGACCTGGTTAACACTATACAACTAAGTGTTTGAACCGAGTAAAAGACCCCCAGTGGGGAAATTTGTGTCCAACGCTGCCCCAAACAATGTAAGGCGACAACTTCCTATATCAGGGCCACCAATAGAAAAATGAGTCAGAGCAGAGAGAGCCACGACTACGCATGACCAACCTGCTGCCAGTAATAATGTAGTAGTGAAGGGGTACAAATTCTTCTGTGGAGATTTTAATCTCACTCTCGACCCCGTCCTGGATAATTCTTCAGGTCGTTCCTCCATAGCCTATTCAGCCATCAAGAAGGTCAAGAAGGGCTCTCCTTCGGTTCTAGCTTAGTGATGGGTGGCGGATGCAACACCCCCAGGATAAGGACTATAGCTTCTTCTCCCACCCTCATAATACGACATCATGTTTATATCCTTGTCAGCAAAACTCCCCCCTGTTGAGATCCACGTCAATCGGTAAAGGGTTTTATATCCGATCAAAGCACCAGGTTTGCTTCCTTTCATTTACCCCTTTACAGACAGACCAAATCCTGGGGGGCTGAATGAACTTTACTATCTGACTCGGTCGTCTGGCGGACTTTTCATCGAATCATCGAACACTTTCCCTTTGAGATCATGAAAAGGTCCTACACCTCCCACATGAAGTGGAAGCCCTTTAAAATGTTCTCAAGGTACGCTAATTAAACATGGGAGTCGATTTAAAAAGGCTCGTTCTTCCACTATTGCGGCGGCCCTGCAGAGGGTGACTTCCCTGGAACTGCTGCATAATCAGGCTCTTTCCGCTTTAGTCCCGCAAGATCAGTGGGGGGCGAGATTGAATCCGGGCCCCGGGTCTTTGAGTCTGCAGGGGTATCTCTTTAGACTCAAAAGGGAAATTCTATGAGTACGGGGAAAAAGGTGGATATCTCCACTAAAACCCCCAGGACCAAAGGAACTTCCTTACCAATATTAGGCCCGTTTAGGGGGCCCCGGTTCACAGACGGGGGGATAGCTAAGGAGTTTCATACCTTTTACTCTAAACTTTACCATATGCCCCCTGCTCCCTCCTCGGTTTCACACGCACAACCGAGACCCCCTGGTGCTTTTCGAACTTTGTCCACAGAAGCCATCCTGGAGATAGAGGACCCATTCTCGAGTGAAGAACTGGCCGCGGTCATTAAGGACCTGCCGGGGGGGAAAAGCCCAGGCCCAGACGGTCTTACTGCTAATTTTTTTAAGACCTTAGCATCTTCTCTCATTCCGGTTATGCTTCAGACCTATAACGCCATCTCCTCATCAGTACACTTCCCGCCAGACTCTACCAGGGCCCACATCACGGTACTTCCTAAGCCTGGTAAAGATCCCCAGGATTGTGGGAGTTATCGCCCCATATCCCTCCTAAATGTAGACTTAAAAATGTATGCCAAACTCTTGGCTAACCATTTAAATACTCTTTTGCCTTCCTTGATCCACCCCGATCAGGTGGGTTTCGTGCCGGGGCGGGAGGCACGGGACAATACTTTGAAAACACTAGATCTGATTCAGTATGCGCATTCTCGGAGGATTCCCTTGATGGTCCTGTCACTAGACACAGAGAAGGCGTTTGACAGGATATCTAGGGAGTCATTAGCCTCTACCCTGCATTATGTTGGATTAGGCCCACTCTTTACTGCCAAAGTCATGGCCCTCTATGAAAACCCATCAACTAGACTTAAGATAAATGGGTCCCTGTCGGAGGTCTTTGAGATCCGGAATGGTACCAGACAGGGATGTCCGCTATCGCCGTTATTACATGTTCACATTATGGAGCATCTGATGGAGTCTATTCGAGCTAATCCGGACATCACGGGGATCAAAATAGGGGAGCGTGAGTTGAAATGTTCCGCATTCGCGGACGAGCTCCTTATTTACTTATGAGATCCACATACTTCACTTCCCTCTCTGATGTCTGAGCTACACGCTTCTCTAAATGGTCTAATTACAAGATCAATCTCTCCAAATCTGAGGCCACGAGTGTCTCGCTAGACAAGGTGGTAGTGGACTCCCTTAAGGGTAACTTCCATTTCTCTTTGCAATCGAAATGCATTTCCTATATGGGAATCCAGATCCCAGTTGACCTGTCCCACTTGTATGAAGCCAATTTTTTGCCTATCCTTAATTAAATCTCGTCTTTACTGACGAATTGGGGTCGGAGAGACTTTTCTTGGTTCGGCAGGATGAACATTTTGAAAATGTCTGTCCCCCGAAGCTGCTCTATTTATTTCAAACCATACCGATTACTTTACCTGCATCGTTCTGGATTAGACTCCAGCGATGCTTCAACGAATTTATTTGGGGCACTCGTCCGAGAATTCGTAGGGAACTCCTGTCCCGTCCCAAGAATGCCGGTGGAGTGGGTTTGCCTGACTGCAGACTTTATTACCTGGCGGCTTCTTACACTAGATTTTTAGATCTCATTCATGTCTCGCAAAACAAACTATGGGTGTATATTGCACAGGCAGTGAGTCCTTACTCTCTGATTTTCCTGTCCTGGGTCTCAAACTCTGCAGTCTCGGACCCGACTATTCTGTCATTCACCACGGCAAATACGATGGCTGTAATGCGGCATCCCAAGTCCTCAGAAACCTTACTGGATCTGAGAGGCCCTATATTCCCGATTACGGACAACCCTTTATTTCCCCCGGGGAAATCTAGCAACTCCTTTTTAGGCAGGCTTAAAACCACTCCCCTCCTTGTAAAAGATATCCATGACAGGGGACTTATCCGTCCGCTAACGGACCTATTGGGAGCAAGTCCCACTTCCCCTAAGTGCCATTATGAATATGTCCAGCTTCAGCACTTCTTTGCTTCCGCTATCAAGAAACTTGATTATAACAGATCTTTGAATCCAATTGAGAAACTATGTGTCCAGCAGGAAACACCCAGACATGCCATTTCCCTGATCTATCAATTCCTGCTTTTGCCGGAGGAACCACCTCTCCCTTCCTACTGTAGAACCTGGGAACGGGAACTTCAGAAATCATTTACGAAGGGTCAATGGAATAAATGCTTCACTCTTACGCACAAAGCGGTCATCGCGTGCAAGGCGCAGGAAACGAGTTATAAGATTCTGTCTCGTTGGTATAGGGTCCCAGCCCAACTCCATAAGTGGTACCCCAATACCTCAGATATTTGTTGGAGATGTAACAAAGAGGTGGGAACTATGACGCATGTCTGGTGGGGATGTGGGGCCTTACAGGGCTTCTGGAAAACGGTTCTACAGGCCATTCTAGATTGCACGGGGGCCACCATCCCAAACACTCCGGAGGCCACATTACTTTTCATGCTCAACTTCTCTGTTGGGACGTATAAAAAATCATTGGCAAGTCACCTCCTCCAGGCAGCCAAGACAATAATCCCTCGTAGGTGGAAGCAAACCGCTCCCCCTTTAGTGTTAGAGTGGATTGAGGAGGTAGCCTCTACATACCGCATGGAAGAATTGATAGCATGTTGTCCTGAGGAAACCAAGAAGTTCCTAATGACGTGGAATCCCTGGGTTATGTATAAGGCCTCTTCTGAGTTCCAGGAGTTGGCAAGGGCCACATTGTGAGGGAAAAGCTTGGACCCTGGCGTTGAAGTTGGGGGGGGGTCTTGTGATCCCCCTGAAACTCCATTTCCTGTGTTACAACAGATGTCGCCGGAGCCCGGGTTCCTGCTGAGCCAAGCCCTATCCTTACTCTCCTCCCCCTTCTGTATTGTTGTCTCTTTGGTTATTTTTTGTATTTTTGTGTAGGCTGATTGGGTCAAATCATTCTAGCTCACGCAGTGGGTGCTGGCTTGGGCTGGATTCCCAGCTGGAGTTCGCACACTGTATGCTTCTGTTTTATTGACCAATGGTTTCCCTTTTTTGCTTTATTACTTACCCTAGGTACTACCTGGTCGTCGTTTAGAATGCCTATTTCATATGCCTATGGTACCTGTACTGTTTGTCTTGTTAAAAGAAAATACCAATAAAACTTTAAATTTAAAAAAAAAAAATGTGACTGATACATTTCGAATACCAAAAATGATCCTTGGTCGTAGCCAGGATCATTTTTGGTATTCGAAACGCATCAGTCTTATTATTTCTTACATGCACTATTGATGTTATAGTGACTGTCTGCATTTGCTGTAAACCTTGATCAAACGTGCATTATTTTAAAGAGGATTCAAATAAAAGTCTATTTGTTTTAAACCACATTACTCACCTGAAGTATCTGATGTTGATGTTCTAATCTGATTTTGTGGAAGCACAGACTTTTCCGTGCCCTCTTTGCGTGAATGCTATCGGAGGTTGTGTGAGCTGACCACCACTGCGGTGGTTTTTGTTCTCTCAACTTTAGGCCCCATAGCAGTCCCTATGGCTGCTGTGGCTATAGTTACGCCCATGTTAGGAGCCTTTCAAGAATTCACACCTAGGCTATGTTCACACGGCGTAATTGCGGGGCGTACAGTATGCCCCACAATTACGTCGGGTGTTTGGGAGTCGCGCTGATCGGCGCGTACTCCCGCGACACGGGGGGTGGGGGGAGGGGGCAGCAGCCCGCTGGCCCCATAGACTATCATTACTCTCATGACAATGTCACTTATCTCCCTGCGAGTACAATACGATTGTATTGTATGCCTGGGTAGAGGAGGCGTAATCTCTAGTGGATTACTGTAATTTCGGTGCGCATTTCGCTCGTATTAGAGTGCAAATACGATGCGAAATGCGATATAATGAAACAAATCAAAATATCTCCATTTTTAAATTACAAGGAGTCGTTCCATACAAAATTGTGACCAATATAGGCAAAAACCCTTTAGAAATATCAAGACTAACCATAAGGAGACATGGAAAGTATGGGGGGGAAAAGTGGACAAGGGAATGAAGCAGAAGCTGTGCTGTTTAGGTATGCTTCACTGGATGGAAAAATGTCAGCTACGGTCAGGAAAACTATCCATCCAGGGCTGCAATTCAATAGTGAATTGAGAAGCACAACCATGTTTGTAGGCTAGTGTTTATTCATACAAGCACTTAGTAGACACTATATTAGTAATCTCATCTAGATATGGTACTGATTGGGTTTTCCAGTGTCTTGCTACTACTAAACTAGCAGCATGTAATATGTGTCAAACATGGGTACTATTTAAGCACGGAAAAGCTTTGATTCACAATAAAAAAGAGGACAAATTCCGGGCAAGAAGGACATAGAACCTGGGCCAAATTGTTAAAATTAGAGAGGATATTGGACCAAAAGGTTTGTAAGCAAGGACATGACTAAAATACATGAAACAGCCATGATTACTGCATGACCTCCAGTAAAGAGGAGAAGCACTCGGGTATATCCTGTTGAGGCCAACAGCGGTATAATACCATCTGGTCAAGCTTCTGCCATTGCTCAATAAAGCTAGTACTAGCTGATGCCTTCTGTGCCCAGTATATGGCGTTTTGCCATTTAGTAATAGAGAAAGAACTGCCCGAGTCCTTCTCCCAATTCAGTAGATTGGCTGTTTTAACAAATTGATAGCATAATCCTACAGAATTTTTGTGCCTTTGTTGTATTTCAAAAAAGCATTTAAGCAAATTTAGGACAGGAGTAAGAATTTCAAGGAGAGGAATGGGGAGTGTCGTGGAAGAAATAGCTGGGAAATTAGGAGTTAAATCCTTCCAATAACAAAGAATGGCTTGTCCACAAAGCAAAACCCATTTGGCCTGTACATGACTGGTAAATGGATTAAGAAACCATTGCCATAGTGAGGGAAGGCCTTGCAGGACTGGTTTCATGGAGGCCCACAACTTGTCTGCTGGTGGGGTTTTCTACACTTTGGTCTGATCTATGGTAAACCTCAATTGTTCTCAGATTTAGCTATCCCAGACCACCCAAAGTCAATTTTCTAATCATTAAGGAGGCCATAAGCCTAAATAATCTGGATTGCCAGAAAAAATTATTAACCCTTTAACCCACCAAGGTCAAAATAATACAGGTGTTTTTTTCCTCCTTGCCTTCCAAAAGCCTTAACTTTTTTACATCTCCAAAGACATATGAAGGCTTTTATTTTGCGGAAGATGTACTTTTTAATGGTGTTGGTCATCGTACCACAAAATATACTGGGAAACTGCAAAAAAAAAAATCTAAGTGTGGGCGAAATGTGAAAAAAAAAATTACTTGTGCCATGTTTGCGGGTTTTCTTTATGGCGTTACACTCTTCGGCATAAATGTGTTCTCTGTATTCTGCAGGTTGATATGATTCAGGCGACACCAATAATGTAGGGTTTTCATTACATTATAGTACCATAAAAAATTCCAAACATCAATTTTTTAAATTAGCGTCACAGAGCCACTTTCAGAGATCCTCAAGAAAAGCAAAGATTGATGAAGCACCACCGCACCAGTCAGTGGTGTTAAAAGGAATGTTATTTTTAAAAAAAAAAATTAAAAAAAAATTACCTGTTACATAGTTTGTAAGGCCGAAGAAAGACAGACGTCCGTACAGCCTATTGTGCTAAAGTGTTGATCCAGAGGAAAACAAAACCCCCCATGAGGTAGAAGCCAATTGTCCTCATTTTTAGGGAAAAAAATTCCTTCCCGACTCCAATCTGGCAATCAGAATAAATCCCTGGATCTACGACCCTTTTTCAGTATCCTAGTCATTATAACTTTTTCTATTATTGCACTCTAGAATTGCATCCAGACCCTTTTTGAACGGTTAGTGAATTCACCATGATGAGTTACTCTTGCAGAGAGTTCCACAGTCTCACTGCTCTTACAGTAGCGAATCCCTTGCTCTGTTTATGTAGAAACCTTCTTTCCTCAAGACAGAGGATGCCCCCTTGTTCTAGATACAGTCCTGGGTATAAATAGGCTTTGGGAGAGATCTCTATTTTGACCCTTAATATATTTATTATTGCACCTTGAAATAATCTTTTCTCTAAACTAAATAACCCTAATCTTGCTAATCTTTCTGTATATTGCAGTCCACCACCCAGTCCTTTCATTATTTTGGCCCACTTTTTGTACCTGTTCAAGCTTTACAATGTCTTTCCTGTGCACTGGTGCCCAAAACTGTCCACAATATTCCACGTGTGGTCTAACAAATGACTTGTATAATGGGAGAATGATGTTCTCATGTGCATCTATGCCCCTTTTAATATACCCCATGATCCTATTTGCCTTGGCAGCAGCTGCCTGACACTGGCTGCTTCAATTAAATTTACTGTCCACTAAGATTCCCAAGTCCATCTCCATGTCACTTTTACCAAGAGTTTTTCTGTTTAACAAGTAATCATGGAATGGGTTTTTCTTTCTGATGTGCATAACCTTGCAATTTATGCGTGTTAAACCTCATCTCTCTGCCCAGGCCTCCAACTTATCCAGATCCCATTAGCCTCTATTGTGTTGATAAATTTACAGAATTTTGTATCATCTGCAAAGATTGATATTCTACTGTGCAATCCCTGTGTAAGATCATTAATGAAAATATTAAAGAAAATAAGGCCCAACATTGACCCGTGAGGCATACCAGTATAACAGTGATCCAGTCTGAGTATGTACCATTAATCACCACCCTTTGTTTTCTATCTCTGAGCCAGCTGCTTACCCACTTTAAAAAAATTTCCTCCAGTCCAAGCATTCTCATTTTACTTTCCAACCTTTCATGTGACAGTACCAAAAGCTTTAGAAAAATCTAGATATATGCTATCCAATGCCTCACCCTGATCCAGTCTAGAACCTCCTCGAGATTTTGACATGACCTATCTTTCCTAAACTCGTGCCGGAATATATTTATTTTCAGGGAGATACTCCAGTATAACATCTCTTAGAAAACCTTCAAACATTTTACCTACAACAGAGGTTAAACTTACTGGCCTATACAGTTTCCGGTATCACTTTTTGACCCTTTTTTGGATATCGGCACCACATTTGCCATGTTCCAGTTCTTTGGGACATACCCAGTCACTATACAGTCCATAAATATTAATGGGGCCTGTCTATCACCTTAGTTTGATAGGACACAGGGGTATATACCATCATGACCTGGTGAGTGTCTATTTTAAGCTTCTTAAGGCAGAGCTGTTCTTCTTCCTGGATTAGACAAGAAACATTGATGGTGGTGTTTACCTCATCCCTCTGCCCGTTACCAGGAAGGTAATTTTCCTCAGTAAATATGGTGGAGAGAAGAAAAAGAAAAAATCTTCACTAGGTTTGCTTTCTCTTCATCACTCTCCACAGCTCTTCCTTCACTACTTTTCAAATCTCAACATTTTCAGTTTTAATCTTCTGAATATTTATATAGTTAAAAAAAAATATTTTGTGGTTATTTTTACTCTTTGGCAATATGCCCGTTTCCACCTTCGCTATCATTTTACATATTTTATTTTTTCCTTATAGTTTTTTTTAGTGCTTCTTCAATGCTCTCCTATTTAAGTAGCTTAAACACTATTTTTATTACTTATTGCCTCCTTTAAATCTGTTTATTCACATTGGCTTTTTCCGGTTTCATATTTCCATGAGGTATGTACTTCTCACAGTGGGCGCTTAAGATGTTTTAAAAAAATCTACCATTTATTGTCATTTTATTTTTAAAGACCGTGCCACAGTCAATGCAGTTTAGGGTTGCTCTAAGGCAGCAGATTCAATTTAGCCTTCCTGAAATTCAATGTTTTTGTGGCTCCCTGACAAAATAGTCTATTGACCGATAATTGGAAAATATAATCTATTGTGGTCACGATTTCCTAAGTGCCCCCCAACCTGAACCTTTGTTACTGTCAGGTCTATTTGTCAATATTAAGTTTAGAAGGGGCTTCCCTCTAGTCAGCTCCTGCACCATTTGGGAAAGGCAATTCTCTTTAGTTATTGACAAAAATCTGTTTCCTTTATGAGCCACAGGTTTCAGTTTCCCAATTTAAGTCTGGATAGTTCAAGTCACCCATAATAACAACCTCATTATGATTAGCTGCCTTGTCTAGTTATCTGAGGATTACATCTTCCGTGGGTTCTACTATATTTGGTGGCCTATAGCAGACCCCTAATCGTATTTTATTACCCCCCCAATGTGTTTTGTTTTTTTTTAAACATAAAAAGTGCCTCAGAATTTTTGATTTAATGGTTCATGTTCAAAAAAATATTGTGCAGTTTTTGCAACCTCTTCAGATGGCATTGTAAGATTACAGCCTGCGAGTCCCTACAAATGTTATTGTGGAAAAAAGTGATGCAACACAGTCTAGTAACACTTAACCAGACATCACTGTCCCGGCATAGTGGATTAGCATAATAACTCTTCCAGTTACCAAAAAAAACAATAAAACAGACTGAGACACCCCATACATACAATACTGCTGTCATACCCAGTTATGCAGCACTGTAAACCACTGAGCAACCAACATGGCAGCACAGTTTAGAGAATTTTCTGCATGTTTGGGACCGTCAGGAGGACAGGGAAAAGGTCCAGACCTGGGTACACGGAGTTTAACAGCTCCACTGTGGGTCACGTTTGATTGGTTTCTTCCACACGCATTTCAAACCCCATCTTGGTGGAACATGAATGCTTTGATCATTACATTCAATACACATTAATTTCTGTATTCAGCTGCTACTTCATGGATGTCCAGGGATGGTTAGAACTGCCATGTTGCACACTTAAAGGGGTTGATTCATTTCATTAAATGTTCTTCAGAATAAGGGGACAGTGAAAACAAGGAACTTTGCAATTAGATGTCATTAGCAAAGCTGTCTTGTATTCACAATTTTCCTCATCTTCTGTTTACACGGATATCCAGTGCTGGTCGGATCCCTCCTCCTTGCAGTTCACTAGCTGAGAGCTCATTTACATTCTGTTCGGCCCCCGGTCGTATTCACAGGAGCGAGTATTCCTGTCTCTTTCACTCAGAGGAAGGGACTGGCACATTTTCACTCTGCACAGCCAGAAGAAACAGAACAACATTGCAGGGCTTCTACAATCAGGAAACAGCACAATTGGGTGTCGATCCCTGCCTGACTCAGATTAAGGGGCTGTAGCAATTTCTCTCTGCACACCCAGCAGAAACAAACTGCAGCAGATTCTACAATCAGAAAACATAACAGTTGTGTCTCTGTAGGAACACTGGATTCATAGGAACACTGGATTCAACTGTAACAAATCTCCAGCTGTGAGAGGAGACGAGATCAGTGCTCAGTCTAGATTGAATGCAGCCTGTGGTATGTATGCAGCTCTTACAAAATAAGACTGATAGGGAGACACAGTCACATGTGGACTCAGTGGGGGGGAGGGAGTCTCAGGAGCCAGCATGAACAGAGAAGGAGGAGGGAGGGAGGAGGTGAGGTCACCTGGCTGGGAGGGGTAGAAACGCCCCCTGCGTTTCTAGAGTTGAGAAGCTGAGAGCAGTATGAATCAGCCAAACTAAAGAAGCGATACATCTCCTTTAAGGCTGAAGTCTTAACTTTTGACAGTTTTCACACATTCTTAAATAAAACGTTTAACAGATTCTTTGATTGTGAGCTAACCAGTCCTGAAAGCAGTTCCAGAGCACAACATAACTACTTTGGTTGTCCTGGTGCTTGCATAAGAGTTTAATACTTTTGCTGATAGGACAGTTCCCACAATCACAGAACCTGAATTATAAAAATTACATACACACCCATATATTGCAAAAGAGTAAACTGGTGCACTGTGAAAATGGTATCTAGCACCAGCATGCAACTTTGCACCAAAGCTTAATGTTTTATCAAGAAGGGGGAAAAATATGAACAGCACTCAAGTAAAAGATTTACAATATCTTTTAATAACCCACTGTGAATTTTAAGAAGACCAGTTTGTGTGGATACATCCCGTTTGAAAGGCAAAACGTTGAGCGCAGGTACCCACGAAGTTGGGGTTCTTTTTTGACGAGAGGCAGGAGTTGCGAGTCAACAAACTTCTGATCTGCTTTGCGCTGTTGTGTAACTGCGTATTTCTAGGAGCAAAAGAGATACCAATGTTAAAAACAGTCTGCCCACTTTAAAAGGTACATAAACACTCATGAACTTATGTTTAAGATTATTTTTGTTTACAGGACAAAGATGTGATGCTTCATAAAATTTCACGTAACCTACAGTATGCTTTATGATTGCAGTGGTACTCAATTTTTTAGTGTTTAATGTACGTATTTTAAGAGTGTTTTTTTTTTTTTTTTAAAGGGGCAGTCCTGGAACAGGTTATAGCAGGGAAGTGAGCATCAGAAAGTTAGAACAGCTTCTGCAACCCCATGCTCAAGACCTACCTGTATGACAGAGCATTTGTGCTAAACCAGTACATTACACAGATGCAAGCATGGTTTACATTAGCTATATACATGCAGCATAGGCCTCTTTTCCTAAACACGTGCAAGATGTTTTCAGGCATAGCACAGGGCTACAACAAACCAAAACGGCAACTTACAGCTATATTTGGTCTGTTTTGGGCATACCAGTTCTAAAAACACCACTCAAATTCTATGTACCAGTCATGAATATCAGCATCACACTGTTCTAAAAACTGCAAAGAGCACTCATTACATTTGATCTCGGTCAGTTACTTACTTCCTTCTCTGTGTCAAAGATCTCGCCTTCCTGGTGCTTGGGTTTACGCAGCTTCTTCTTCTTGAAGTAAGCATCAGTAAGATGTTTTGGGATTTTTACATTGCTGATATCGATTTTGGTTGAAGTGGCAATGACAAATTTCTGGTGAGCTCTTCTAAGAGGAACTCTGTTGAGGGACAGGGGACCTAGTTTATGGTACAGAAATATACATGTTATAAAAAAAAATGTAATATTATTTTGGATGCAAATCCAAGCAAAATGTCTACAAGTGTCCTTAAAACTGGGCTCTTATTGTTCAGTCCTGTGTGTGATATACATGTTTATGAGCACTGAACATCAGATCACAACGTGTATAGCACATCAGCCTACTCAAAAATATTTAAGCTATAAGTTTTACTACATTTGATCCCCTAAGAATTCCATCACAGACTATAAACTGTCGCCAGGAAATGTAAGGGTAAGTTCACACGGCTTATTTTGGGATGCATTTCGCCACGTATTGAGAGCGTACTGCGCTCTAATATGAGCGAAATGCTCCCCAATCATTACAGTAATCCACAGTTCTCAGAGAACTATGGATTACGCCTCCTCTCCCCGCTCGTATAATACGATCGTATTGTACGAGCGGGGAGATAATTGACATGTCATTTATTCACGGCGCTCACGTGCCGCGAGCAATGACAATCTACGGGCTGCCGCCCCTCCTCCCTCCCCCCGCACTGTGGGAGAACGCACCAATCGGCGCGAGCTCCTGAACACCCGGCATAATTGCGGGGTGTACTGTACACCCCGCAATTAAGCAGTGTGAACATACCCTAAAGCTGTACATTACCAGTAACACTTTGCCACTTCCAGTGTCCGCCACTGGTCTTTACCTCTGTGCAGCAACGACTGACTGTACATCCACAAGACCGCTATAGCAAGTCATTGGTGTCACGTGGATGTACAGTGGGCGAGTCAGGAAAATAAACTGAGTGATGAGGATTCAGTGGTTTTTAATTTGATAACATTTTCCGATGCTGGTTCAGAGTATTCTGAAAAATTGTAGCCTGAAATTAAAGTTCAGCAATATATTTACCTGTTACCAACAGGAGACCAGTCTGAAGTTGCTTGAGGAAGACAACACGCTGAAAACGGAGAAAACAAGATTTAGATTTACTGCTTAATTCAGCAGGCACCTGCTAGAGACTATGATACTTTGCAATGTGTACATAAATATTAGCAATCATTAGCTGGTGTACTGCAAATCCAGAGTCTCAAAATCTTAAAACAAAGCAAGTGAATATATTTTAGCACCCCTCTCCCACCACAACAGTTTTCTGTCTTTTACAGATGTGGAATTTACATATTTTTTTCCATCACCAACAGAAAACATTACAATGAAACAGACATTTTTAGTAATTTTCCCAAAATAAAATGGCATGTAGAGCCAACCCCTTCAAAATCATATAGGCCCATGTCCTAACAAACAGCTGACTTTGTAGTCTTGCCCGGGCCAAAGATTGTCCCTTTAGCATCCGGTACAAGACACGTTATTACATTTTGGCCATTCAGCTAAACGGCCATACTCTTAGTGCATGGATGGCTCGAATATGGCAGAGTAGCTCTATGTTCAGCAGAGAGGGATCGTGTTCCCTACAACATTCATATTCTCTAACAAGACATTTGGACAGCAGCTCTATCACAATACACCTCTTTAATGATTCAAACAGATTAACACTTGGCTACAACTACAGAGTAGTCAAAACAAGCAAAAAACAACTGAACAAGTCTAAAAGAATTAAAGGGGCTCTGCAAAAAAACAAAAAAAAAAACCTCAATTTTTGCATTTTTTAGCGAGCTACCAGCCGACCTCCATAAATGGGAAGACTGCAGAGCTTCCATAGTTCTCCCCCATTCAGGTCTATGAGCGATCCAAATATAGCAAGCACACTTGGTCAGCTACATTAGGAACTGCCATGGAAGAGAACTGGGAAAACGGCACAATTACAGCCATCTCTCTGTTCTCTGGCTTGCAGCTTTTGTCTCAAACCCCTTTAAGAAACCATTCATTTCAAGAGGATTAATCCACTCATTACTGTGATCTATCATATCCAGGACTCAGAACATCAACATATTATAACTAAAGATCATTCAGGAGCACATGACTTGGACATTTGTGTTACAGTTCAATGGTCAAGACTAAATCTCATGTTAACAAGTGATATTATACAGCATCTATAAACTGTGCCACCTACAGTAATTGGCCTACTGATTAAATGCAGCATGAGGTCTTGGGAGTCACTACTGAAATATACTTGAGCTCCATGTTCAGACATCAGTGTCAAAAAACCACTGTTGGCTCCTAATGACAAACATGATCCTATTCAGTTCTAGATCATAAGGCAATTGTTAGACTATTCCCTCATCAGTACATAGAAAAGCACTAGTCGCCTCTATGCAGCAGTGAACTCAAACTTATACTGTGACTTCTATTAGAGGACTGCAGACACTGCTACATCAACAGCTTACACCCTCCAAATTGTAAAGTGCTGCAGAATATGTTGGTGCTATATTATATATATATATATATATATATATATATATATATATATATTATTAGCTTGGAGACCGTGAGCCAATGGAAGGTTATTAGATTGGATGCAAAATGGAGGCTGCAGTGTAAAACTAAGGGTGGCACAGAGGTTTCCTTTCCATCACTGTTACTTAAGGGGCCAGTACGGAGCTAGAGACTTCTACAACATTCCTTGTACTACCTCCTCTTTATAGTTTATGTTGAGCCTAAGCTTGTGCATGAAGCAGTGTTTTAAGCCAACAGATTTCATTCTAGACAATAAGCAACAACACATTCTGTTCGATCCCTTCTCTACAAAGGGCATAGACCAATGATTCCTAAAAGGGTTCTTGGCTTTGGATGATTTCTATCTGGATAAATGGTCCCCTGACAAGAAGCTAAAGTCTATGTGAAAACATGGCAGCAAGTATTTCATTCCCCTGCAGCGCCATCCAAGGTGAAATAAAGCATTACACTCAATGATGTGGTCTGTGTAATGCAGGTCAGGTGCTGCAGAGTAAGAGATGCTCTTTAGAACGCCCTGCTTTCCTCTCTCCATTCTGCCCAAAAAAGGACGCTCTTGGACACAGGACTCCTCTGTCTTCTCAGAATTCCTTACTAGGGTATATGTAGATTTGAGAATCCCTTTAATTATAATGCACGATTTGTGATTATGTTTACATTCAAGCAGAAAACGATATAAAGGGAAAACTATTACAATCTCACAGAAAAATAGACGAATCCCTAAAAACAAATCTTTGATATACTTTAAAATACCCTGTATACCCAAAAAAAAAATAAAAAAAAAATATATATATATATAATGGCCTCAAAAAATATTTATGTTTATCCTACCTACAAGACTTAAAAACTATGGCCTCATCGGCGTTATACATAATATATCGTCCCCCGATGAACCTTTGAATGGGGAAATGTGTCGGGATTTGGATTTTTTCATTTGTTAGCTTCCTATGGGATTTGGATTTTTTCATTTGTTAGCTTCCTATGGGATTTGGATTTTTTCATTTGTTAGCTTCCTATGGGGTTTGGATTTTTTAATTTGTTATCTTCCTATGTTTATTCTTGTACTGATTTTTTTGAATGGACCTATATTTTTTTGAGACTTCTAAATACAACTATTTTTCATGGGATCGTGATACAATTGGTCTACTGAAGGGCTAACCGTCGAAGGGTGGGGCCGTCCCTTTCAGGACAAGTGCTATTTAGGATCAAGAACAAAAAAAAGTGTTTATATTTATAATTTTTTTCGGACTATATTGTGTCCTGATTCTATCAACTGTGCAGTTATTTTTTGCTGGACTCTGGAACTTTGGGAGATCTACGGTACCGTGAGTGTATTTGATACATACTTTGTTATATCTTATTTCGGTAACCGTTAGGTGACAGACATGTGTTATCCAGCCCTATATATACACACACATCTCTATATGCTTCTTGGGTGTCATGGTGACTGAATTCGTTTTTAAGTCTTGTAGAAAGGATAAATATAAATATTTTTTGAGGCCATTATATATATTTTTTTGAAATAAAGGGTATTTTGAAGTAGATCAATAAAGACCTATTGTTTTTAGGGATTCGTCTATTTTTCTGTGAGATTGAGGTTTACATTCCTCCAATTTGGTGCCCGTCATTCCCCCCAGAATGTACTTGCCTTTCCCCTGTGACGTCCAGTAAGAAGAATCAGCACCGTTCCAGGAGTGATGCTGGAGCGCAGATTGCGTTTGTGCTGGCTGAAGGGCTTCTTGCCATGACTCAGCAGCTTGCGGGGGACATCTTCAGTGGGATAGTAACGGGGCTGCAAAGAGACAAGCCACAATCTAAAGAGCTGCCACAGCTTATGACCCTGCGTCTTGGCCACAGAGCTAGGCAGTCACACTTACCATTTTGCGGAGCTTAACCACACGTTTGCTACCATTCTTATCTCCACCCACTGTCTTAGTTACGGTTGCTGCAGGCTTCTCTCGCTTCTTCTTCTTCTGCTCAACCTATGAAAAACCACAAATATATCATGAAAAAGGTACAAATCCCTACATATTAAAGAGTTACACCAGCACGACTGCTTACCTTGGTCTCAGGGGCCTTGTACTTGCGCTTGTACAGCGCTTTCCTTGCAAACATTGCAGATCGAGAATACTTCCCAATTCCGCGTGCCAGTGTTGGGTTGCGGCTGGCATGATGTCTTCTGACCTTCTTCGCGGCCTGCACTCCTGTTTTCTTGACAGTCTTCTCTCCTGCTTTCTTAACAGTCTTCTCTCCCACCTTCTTCGCAGCCTGCTCTCCCGCCATCTACAATAGGTAGTAACTGTTAGAAATGAAGGCACTCAGAGCAAAAGCGATCAAGTGTTTAAATCTGTACAACACAGGGGGCCAGTAGAGCACACCAAAATAACTATAACTACTGTTCTGAGCTAGGACTCCATCATACAAACCTTCCCTCATCTGCCATTCTGGTAAATACCACTTATGGCATACCTAGCATACGCTATAAATGCTTGAAAGGTGCAGGCTCCACTTCCAGGACCCTTAGGGTCCCATTCTCTCAATCAGCACTCCAGAGAGGACACCATACAGACCTGTGACCCTCTCCTTGGACGTTGTAGTAACAGCCGGGCTTTTCACAACAAAGACATCTATGACCACCCTCTACCTTGTATATTCCTTTCCTCTGGAGGGGCCAGAGAGGACTCCACAGTGCACCATCAGTACCTGCTCACCCCTGATCCCCAACAATGTGACACCTTCTCAGATACAGAAACCACACAAGATGCTTGTGTCCACATGGTTGTGGGAACACTCATAATGGCATGATCAGAAGCAGGGTGGGCACCTTCTGTTTGGACCAGCCAACATTAAAGGGGTTCTCATCAGAAACAACCACTTTCAGGAGGTGGTGGCCACAACAGACTGATGGCCATAGGTCCTGCTACTGGCAACAGCTGATCTTACCAGTGAAAGCCTGGCCAGCCAAACTATTCCCAGTCAATAGCTTCAGGGGTAATCTAGTATTACATGGCAGCCATTGATATAAATGCATATCCATGTGACCCAGGGATGGCTCCAGTCCACTACATGAGAAGGCACTCTTAGGCTTGGATCTCACTTCATCTTTTTAAAGCACATTGGGCCTCATATATGAAAGCTGTCTAGGCTGCCTATAGCCACCAATCAGAGCTCCCATTTCATTTTTCCAAAGCACCATATGAAATGAAATGGGAACTCTGACTGGTTGCTTTGGGAAAAAAAAAAAAAAAAAACAGTGGTACTGCTAGACAGTTCTCATACATAAGGTCCATTAGCTCGTATAAAACAAGCATGCTACATCAAAATACACCTTGCTTTCAATGGAAATTGCTACAATCCACATTTTAGGCAAATATGTGTCTTAAAATGACGGGAAATTAGTGTGAAAAAAAGTGGTTTTTAAAAAAAAAAAAAAAAAAAAAAAAAAAAAAACAACAAGGGGAGAACCATGCAGCAGGAGTCTGAGGGTCTCCAGTAGATAAAACACTGTGAGCCCAGCCATAGAAGACTGCCCTCATTCTAGCCGGGCCTCCCCCTATGAGCCATGTATGCCCTCACAGGATGGGTGGACAGAGAGGACCTTCACTAGATCACCCCTCTAATAACTTCTCATCACAGATACAACACACATACATAGGTCATCACTATGAAGCTCTCCACAAAGGTTAGCTACACTTTAGTACACATACTGCAACCAACTGATACTCGCTACACAGCCGAGCGGAGCCGGCCACTGCTACTTCCCAACAAATCCAGGAAGACTTGAACTGCTACTGTGCAGCCAACAGCCGCTGCAGGGGTCAGAACTGGTTGGTTAGGGGGACCTCGTAAAGCACTGTACAGGGCCACTGCCAGGGGACCTTTGCAACGGCACTAGTTACAGAGATACATAGACAAGGCATGTACCATGCAGACCATAGAGAAGACACGGCATGTACCGTGCAGACCATAGGGCCATAGAAAAGACAAGGCATGTACCGTGCAGACCATAGGGCCATAGAAAAGACAAGGCATGTACCGTGCAGACCATAGGGCCATAGAAAAGACACGGCATGTACCGTGCAGGCCATAGAAAAGACACGGCATGTACCGTGCAGACCATAGAAAAGACACGGCATGTACCGTGCAGACCATAGAAAAGACACGGCATGTACCGTGCAGACCATAGAAAAGACACGGCATGTACCGTGCAGACCATAGAAAAGACACGGCATGTACCGTGCAGACCATAGAAAAGACACGGCATGTACCGTGCAGACCATAGAGCCATAGAGAAGACACGGCATGTACAGTGCAGACCATAGGGCCATAGAGAAGACACGGCATGTACAGTGCAGACCATAGGGCCATAGATAAGACACGGCATGTACAGTGCAGACCATAGGGCCATAGAGAAGACACGGCATGTACAGTGCAGACCATAGGGCCATAGAGAAGACACGGCATGTACAGTGCAGACCATAGGGCCATAGAGAAGACACGGCATGTACAGTGCAGACCATAGGGCCATAGAGAAGACACGGCATGTACAGTGCAGACCATAGGGCCATAGAGAAGACACGGCATGTACAGTGCAGACCATAGGGCCATAGAAAAGACACGGCATGTACAGTGCAGACCATAGGGCCATAGAGAAGACGTGTACAGTGCAGAGCCGTAGTAGGACACTAATTACAAGGATCCATAGAGGAGTCGTAGACAGTGCGGCAGATACACGGCCAGCCCGCTCCCCGCAGCACCAGGCCGGGCCAGACGTGTCAAAGCGGCACTAAACTCCCCAAACCGGGCGCGCCCGCTCCAATACCGTCCCCATGACACAGCCCCGATAACCTACAATCACCCCTAAGCATCCAAGAACCTGAGGGGAAACGCATAAAGCAGGATTACATCGGATTGAGCCTCCAGCACCCAGCGCTGACTAAACGACATCCGCCATTCCTACCTTGGCTGAAAGGAAAAAGAATTAACATCCGGGAAATGCAAGCATAAGAACCCGCCGCGCTACGTCACTTCCGGCGCACGGGGTGCTGGGAGATGTAGTTCTAGCTCCGCGGCATCCCTCTGTACGGCGTGCCGCCCGTCTTTGACGTCACGTTACCGCGACGGCGGAATAAGTTTCTTTCGACGTTATAGTATTGTATGGGCTCCGATAGAGCTGGAGTATATTCCATCCTTTGGAAGAAGCGACTAAGCGGACGCTGGCGCTGTGTTTTCTCATTCATGCCGGTCGTTCACGCTGCTCCTCGGAGTTCAGTCATAGTCGGTGTTCCGCGTACTCGCCCCTTAAAGGATTGGCCGCCACTTTCTGTCACTTCAGATAAAGTTACCGGAGGGGTTTCTCTCGTGGCGCGGTCTGATGACGTCATTGGTGGCCGCCCGGGTGGTGGTGGTGGAGCTACTGCTGGTACTGCTGGAGGCCTTCATCTGATTTCCCCCCGATCAGTGTCTGGGCGCTGACAGAAGCGGTGTTGAGTGGAGGCTGCTCACTGCTGGAGGCCCCGGGGCCCAGTATCCAGGAGCCGGGGAGGCAAAGCCTGCAGCTGAGCTCATACAATGACATCCAGGAGGTGAGGCTGCTCTGATCTCATGCACATTTAAAGGGATGAATAACCCAGGCTGAGCTGAGGAAGGTGCATGCACCTGACCACGTCCTGCAGTGAGCCTGGCTCCTGCCATAGATGCTGCTGGGGATACTTGTCTGACAACCACAGCTATGCAGGGCAGTTGTCAGACGGTTTCTCCCACTCTGGTATCCTACTGGGAGTGTAGCGGTGAGGAGTCCTGGCAGCATGCAGCTCCCATCCATCAGGACTATAGAGAAAGTTCCTTCTATGAAGGGTGTGTTTAAAGGGCTTGTCCAGGGAAGATTTTCATGGTTCTAATAGGATATTGCTGCTGGTTTAAGATACAACCTTTCTGCTTGTGTCCAGCAATGTCCGTCCTTACTCTCCGCTGTCTGTTGTCAAATCACCGCCGCTGATTGGCTGCAGCAGTCGTGTCAATGGCTGATGCCACCGGGTGCTTACCTCCAATGAGTGACACCTGACCGCTGCAGCAGTATCCTATTCGAAACCTAAAAACCAGGGCTGTGGAGTTGGTGCCTGTTTTGCAGGAGTCGGAGTCGTCATAAAATGGACTGACTCCCAAAATATATAATAAGTTGGTCCAGTTAGTTCGAGGCAGTGCAAAGAGCAAGAGGAATTGGGTCCGGCCAGTGCTACTGCTCCCATATCTTCAGCCTTATCACATGAGGAGTGTAACTGATGACATGGAGCAGGCAAAGCGCTGCCACAGGGGGAAAGATTCCGCTCCCATGGCAAACAGATTTCAGCAAAATTTTTCACCTGCTTTCAAAGAAGTAGAAGAGTTCAACCAGTCATCAAAACTGACTGTGGCCGAGGCAATTCCTTTATGCCCTGACATTGTTAGAGATGTTGCCCCTGTGGTCACCTCTTTGCCCCCAACCCAAGTTAGTGTAGAGAGGCCGTTCTCTAGCCTGGAAATAATGAGATCAGATATGAGGTCATGTATGCAGGATCTGATGGAGGCAATACTATTTCTCAGAGCAAATTCAGAGACTCCACAAATGTTCCTGCAGTGTTTTGCATATTTACAATTTTTTTTGTGTTCTAAAGTCATATCCAATAAATATATTTTACACTGACAAGCAAAATGGTAACAATGGTTTGAACTTGTGACTTTCAGGCTCCATATCTCACCATCCACTATAGCTTTGTACACGAGGCTACTGTAATTTTATATATAGTCATCTTACATATCTTATACATAAATTTGACTTGCAAGTATTTAGCATCTGCTTAGTTCTGCAGATTCTTTCCTGTAACTGCATTGTTACGGTTTTGCTCCTAAAAATCAAAATGTTAATTTTTATTATTTTGTTAGTATTTGGGAAATCCACCTTTTGGTTTTCAATACTGCCTGAATCCTTCTGGGCTCTGGATTAGATTCAAGCATATCTTGACCAAAATCTGATCCCAGGTCCCTTCTACACATTCCCAATGTTGGTGCAGACTGGACTTGGATACAAATACAGCTTTTTCTTCAACTCTACCCAAATGATCAAAACATTGTTACCCTTTTGCTTATCAGTGTCTGTTCTACCTAAATAGTTTGGTTATTGTATTATAAGGTGATAAACAGCCAGATGTTACCATTTTACTACAGTAAAGTTATCACTTAAACATGCGCCGTGTATGAGTGAGTCGGGAGTCGGAGGTTTGGGACATTGAGGAGTCGGGGCTTTGGCTTGCCGACTCCACAGCCCTGCTAAAAATCTTCCCTGGACAGCCCCTGTAAGTGACTAGTGTGCTGTCATGTGACGTGTTTGTTGCTTGCAGTCATCTAAATTCTAACTTTCCCAATGATGTCTAAAGCTTCTTCCTGTACAAGAGTGTCCCCAATCCTCCTGGAGATGTCTTTATTACCTGTATGTTTGTATCTGATTTGTTTCTATTCTTCCATAGCAAGGTAGTTAGAGGACCTGTAATCCCTCCTAACTTGTGTTCCCTATAACCGAGATAAGAATTCTGGAGCATCTGTTATTCCTTCATGAATGTATAAGGCTTAGTTCGCACTGCATCTCGCCTTATGTTATAACGTATACACTTAACGTATGCCAGGCGGACAGGCGTTTTTTTGTTTTTGTGTTTTTTTTTTTAAACAAGCTTTTCTATTGGTTGTCGCCCTTTTTTCCTTCAATGGAAACTACTTACTTTCAGTTTTAGATGAGTATTTCAAGTCGGTTTTTAACCCCTTAAGCCGAACGCCTGAAAAGTAGTTAATGACCAGAACATTTATTTAGTTTTTGCCTCCTTGCGTTTCAACGGTGGTAACTTTTTTATTTTTTCAATGACGCAGTTGTATGAGGCCTCGTTTTATTGGAGACAAGTTGTACTTTATGGGGGAATAGTTTAAATTCACTTATAAATAATTGCAGATTTTTTTTTCTCTTTTAATTTTTTTTCCTTTACACCATTCACGTTTCACACCTAATAACTTGTTAGATTAATTCTACAGGTTATTACGGTCGTGTGGATACCTAATATGTGTAGTTTTGTTTGTGTGATGTATGCACAATTATTTTTTATTCAGTATTTATTTTCATTTTATTTATTTAATTTTTTTACACTGTTTTTACTTTTTTTTAAAAAATTCCATGAACTGTTTTACTTTTTTTTTTTTTTTTTTTTTTTTACACTTAATAATGTATTAGCATATTCATATATGCTAATACATTGTAATCTGTGTCAATCTGACACAGGCAGTGATAAGGACAGCACACAGACTGCCCTGATCGCTGGCTTCTTACACAGACAGTCCTGGGACTACTCTAGGTCCCAAGGGTTGACTGTGGAGAAGTTCCCCGGGCTCTGTCGGGTCACTGGGTGTCCCGATCACACGATAGAGCAGGGAAACCCTTTGATTGCGCTGCGGTGATGATCCGCGGCAATCAAAGCGTTTCTCTGCTCTGTCGTGTGATCGGGACACCCAGTGGGTTAAAGCGGAGGTTTCCCCACTCCCCGGTGCTTGCAGGAGCCGCGCTGGGATCGTGGCTGTGTAGTACAGCCCTGTCCTCAACGCTGCAGTGGCGCTGGGCGCTGCAGACGAACGACCTGCACCAGCCAACGTCAAAAGACGGTGGGCGGTCTTAAAGGAGTTAAATTTGAAATACTTATCGTCTACTTATAGACTTGGGATGCTTTCACACGGCGCAGTTTTGGTGTATTGCTTCACTTGCTGTACTGCACTGCAGTTAAACGACCTTTATTACTAGCAAGCTTCTTTACGTTGTCTCGCCACACTGTTTCAGAGCTAAAATCAGCTTTCATTCATGCATCCTGTCTCTTCCTAGTCAGGCTGTGAGTGATTCTTTGGTAGTGATTACCATATCAGCTCCTTATTCGAAGGTCTGCTAATTACTCTGACATGGAAACAGGAGATGTTTATCTAAAGTCCAGAGAATCTTCAGAGCTAAAGTAGACATAGTCTCCTTTGTTTGTTAGATCAGATAACACTCAATCTCTCAAGCTGCTGCTAGTTCTGTGTGGTGACATCATCCCTGCTATCAGATAAGACAAACGGCAGGAGAGAGAAGAAAAAAGCAGGTCTGTAACCTAGATAAACCTGACTGCACTCAGAGCTGACAAAATCACTTTTATCTCCAACAAAGAAAAATAAACAAAGCAATGTATTTGGGAAAATGTCTTCATTTACTGATCCCTGCATGTTGAAAGCTAATCTTTGTAGTGAGACAACCCATTTAATTGTTTAGAAAGGTGTTACAAGTGAGTAATCCATTACGGTGGATTTCAAACACGGTAACTGATCACTCATTTGTAACACTTTTCCAAACAATTTAGATAAGTGAGAGGATCCTTTTGGCAATAAAGTCAGTTTAATTGTAGTGCAGCAAGCAAAAAAAAAAAAGGAACAAAACTGCATTGTGTGAAAGCACCCTATAGGCTGGGCTCAATTACTGTATGTTTGTTGCATTTTTCAACTGCATAAAAAAGCCATGAACTCCATTTTTTTTAACCTCTTACCGACATTGGACTGCCATCCCACCACATAGCTGGCGGGAATTGCTAATTGCAGCTAACACCCGCCGGTTACAGCGCAGGAGGGCACCGGCGCCATCCCTCGCTGTTTAACCTCTCAGACACCGTGGCAAAGATGGCCCTGATAGCTAAATCAGTGAGAAACGTTGGGGCACCTGCGGCAAAATTGCAGGCTCCCGATCGCTTAACATGGCAGCTGGAAGCCTTGTGAAGGCTTCCATCGTCGCCATGTTTTCAATTTTCCACTGCCAACTCCAGGTAGGAAGTGGGGAACCCGCCATCTTTGTACACCCTAATGCAATGTATATACAATGCATTAGGCTGTATAAATGATCGCACCCCATAGTGGTGAAGTACCCTATGGCAATGTTTCTCAACTCCAGTCCTCAAGACCCACCAACAGGCCAAGTTTTCAGGATTTCCTCAGTATAGCACAGCTGATATAATTAGTATTGCACAGGTGATATAATTATTGTCAGTGCATTCAGTGGGAGATCCTGAAAACATGACCTGTTGGTGGGGCTTGAGGACTGGAGTTGTGAATCACTGCCCGAAGGGGACTAAAAGTATAGGTGTAAGAAAAAAAATAAAATAAAAAAAAAAAAGGTGTTGGGGGGGGGGGGGAATATAAAAAATATTAAAAGGTCAAATCACCCCCTTTTGCCATTTAAAAATAAAATAATAAAAATTACACATATTTGGTATAAAATAGAAAATGTTTAGAATTTTTTTATGGTACCAAAAGCATAACGGAAACCCTTCATGTTTGGTTTTGCTAAATGCGTGTCAACCTGTAGAATAAGATAACACATCATTTTTCCCGGAGTTTGAACGCCGTAACAACAAAACTCCTGCAAACGTAGGGCAAGTACTTTTTTCACATTTTGCCCCACTTAGAATTTTTTGTTTCCCAGTTTGTTCAATTGTAATATAAATAGCACCTTTCGAAAGTCCATCTCATCCCGCAAAATAAAAGCCCTTCATACCTCTGTGTAGGTAGAAAAATAAAAAGTTCTGGTTCTGGGAAGGAGAGGAGGGAAAAGCAAACTTCAAAAAAAAAAAAAAAAAAAGGCCTGGTGTTTAACTCTATTTTGAAGCAAAAGTGAAGGTTGAGATAAGTAAAAATGCATAAATGCATGTCCCTTTTTTTTTTTTTTTTTTTAAATAGGGTTTTTGGTGCATTTCTCAACTGCAAGGTGTGAACCCGCCCTTAAAGGGAATGTGTCATCAAAAATGACTTAGTGTTTAACTCACGTTTTTATGTTAAACACATTTTTTAAGAATTTTTGGTTATATTTATTTTTAATTTTCCATATCACTTTCAGTATTTTTTAATAATTCTTAAGTCCTGTAGTTTTTAATTTGGCCACTAAGCCTAATAACAGTCTGACACTTCCTGCCCTATAGATAAAGATTTTCAGCAGTGTGTTCTTTATTAACACAAGCAGGGTCAAACTGAAAGGAGACACCAGTGTAAATAGATAACACAGAATCCACCAGTCACAAGAGGAGATAGTCACAGCTCTCACCCCCCTCCTCCCTGCAGAGTGAATTCTTCCTAGGTCACACAGCATGACTAGAAAACTCTCCTATTGAAGTCTATGGGACAGAAACAGTTTTATGGTTCCTATGTGCATGAAGCTGCTGTAAAGTAACTCTCTGACTGCTGTTAAAGCTGTGCAAACAAGGCCTAGTGGCCAAAGTGAAAACTGCAGGACTTAAGAATTATTAAAAAATATTGAACGTGATCTGCAAAATAAAAAAGAAATATAACCAAAAATTCTTTAAAAATGTGTTTGACATAAAAACGTGAGTTAAACAATAATTAATTTTTGATGACACATTCCCTTTAAGGGGTTTCCCCGTCTAAAAGGGCTTATTGATAGGATATGTCATAAATGTCTGATGGGTGCACATCCCACCTCAGAGACCCACTCCTTTCTCAAGAATGGTGGTAAAGATAAAAAAAAACAAAACAGCAGCTTGCCATAATACCAAATTGAAGTCCGAAGCTCGTGATTGCAACGGAGAGCAAGTCCAAATGTGAACAACAATCAAGAGGGGCTCCAGCATCCAGCCAAGCAGGAAAGAATATATTCATCGAAAATAAAAACTCTTCATCCAAATATTAAAAATATACAGAAAACACGGACCTCAAGTGTGCACACTGAGACGTTTCGGGTAATAGATCCTTATTCAGTATGTCAGGAAAGGGCCTCCAAAATTCCCTATCCAAAACCAAAATCTGTCCGTGCTTGCACACTTGCTCTCCATTTATTATAATGGGAGTTCCTAATACACCTGCACTTGGCTATAGATGGAACTCCCATTAAAATGAACAGCGAGATAGCATGCAAGCACGACCATGTTTCTGTTTTGGACAGGGAATTTTAGGGGCCCTTTTTGAGATAAATCCCACCTTTGTGACCTGCACCTGTCAGACCTTTATGACATATATCTTATTGATATGCCATAAATGTCTGAGATGGGAACACCCTTTTAAGCATGTGGTGTTCTATTGAAACAAACTACCTCCCTTCCCAAGAGACAATTAATAGAGGTGGCTGCTGGAATGATGCACTTGGTTTTCTGAAGCCTTTTTCTGTCTTTGCTCAGGTTACTATTAAGTTCCACTGTTACTTATCTTTGTGTGTATAGAGGAAGTGGGAAAATCAGTATGGTGAAGACTCATTGCAATCTACTTCACTGACTTCAAGGCAAATACATAGAGACCTACTTACTGTTCTTATGCATGGCCATATTTGGGCCCCGAGCCAATAGATCCTGAATGTAGTGTGTATAGAGATGTTGTACTTCACT
Organism: Phyllomedusa bahiana; assembly: GCA_025379985.1. Lineage (NCBI taxonomy): Eukaryota > Metazoa > Chordata > Amphibia > Anura > Hylidae > Phyllomedusa > Phyllomedusa bahiana. The sequence continues at coordinate 88,672 of JAODAL010008620.1, read as the reverse complement.
TGTCATTTTATTACTGAGTTTATTGCAGTGCTAGTAGTTGAGGATACAGTCTTCAGAGTTACTATAGAGCACCGCATGGAGTCATAGCTTTGTGTACAAGGCTTCTATATCCCATTACAGAAGGACCTTCCAAAGTTTGCATATTGCTGTAATTCTGATTTCAGAATGCAACGCACAGTCGTCCTACCCAATCATTTTTATAGTTGTTTTGAATATAGTGTGCACCATTGCTGGGCTATATTTAGTTCTCCTAAGGTAATGAATGGGGAGGATGGCCACAATCGTCGCCCTCCTCATTCTCTCAGATGGGCGATTTGTTGGTAGCTATGAACCAGCGTGCAGAGTTACATAGTTTGTAAGGCCGAAAAAAGACAAGACGTCCATCCAGTTCAGCCTGTCTTGCTAAAGTGTTGATCCAGAGGAAGGCAAAAACGCCAATGAGGCAGGAGCCAATTGTCCTCATTTTAGGGAAAAATTCCTTCCTGACTCCAATCTGGCAATCAGAATAATCCCTGAATCAGTGACCATACTCCGGAATCCTGGTCACTGTAACTTGTTTGAAATGCATTCAAACCCCTTTTGAACTCTGTTAGTGAATTCACCATGACAAGTTACTCTGGCAGAGAGTTCCATAGTCTCACTGCTGTTACAGTAAAAAATCCCTTTCTATGTTTATGTAGAAACTTTACTTCCTCAAGACGTAGAGGATGTCCCCTTGTTATAGATACAGTCCTGGGTATAAATAGATCTTAGGAGAGATCTCTATATTGACCTTTGATATATTTATTATGTCCCCCCAAAGCCGTCTTTTCTCTAAACTAAATAACCCTAATCTTGCCAATCTTTCTGTGTACTGTAGTCCACCCAGTCCTTTTATTATTTTTGTTGTCCACCTTTGTACCTGTTCAAGCTCTACTATGTCTTTCCTGTGCACTGGTGCCCAAAACTGTACATAATACTCCATGTGTGGGCTAACCAGTGACTTGTGTAATGAGAGAATGATGTTCTCATCGTGTGCATCTATGCCCCTTTTAATACACCCCATGATCCTATTTGCCTTGGCAGCTGCTGCCTGACACTGGCTGCTGCAATTAAGTTTATTGTCCACCAGGAAGGTGGAAGGTCGCTTGGGGGAACATCCTTTTAACTCCATGTGTCGTCTAATAAAATCTGCACATATTTTTTTCCCTATGTATGAATATCTGTCAAAACCTCTGCTTGTAATAAGTCATGCCCCATTCGAACATCTGTGAAGTGCATCGGTGTTATTGGGACCTTGTGCATGTTCAGGATTTCATCAGCTTCTACGGCAGTGCTGTAGAGTCAGTAAGCCAAACTTCAGTTTCTAGATTTCCACACTACTTTATAAACCGCTATGTCCAGAGTCGGTGTCAATGTTGTTGGAGTTATAAAATGGACCGACTCCAAAAATATATGATAAATTGGTTCAGTTACTTCAATGCAGTGCTAAGAGCAGATTAATTGGGTCTTGCCAGTGCTACTGCTCACATGTCTTCAACCTCATCACATGAGGAGTTTAATTATTATTATTATTTATTTTAAAGCGCCATTGATTCCAGGGCGCTGTACATTCGAGGGGGTTACATACATAACATAAGTCAAACGAGTACAGTGATAAGGGATAATGACAATTGGCACAACAGAGGGAGAGAGGACCCTACCCGCGAGGGCTTACAATCTACAATTTAATTGATAACATGGAGCAGGTAAAGCGTTGCCGCAGGGCAAAAGATTCCTCTCCCATAGCAAACAAATTGACCAGATTTCAGCAAAATTGTTCACTTGCTCTCAAGGAAGTAGAAGAGTTCAGCCGTTCAGCTGACTGTGCATGAGGCATTTCCTTTATACCATAAAATTGTTAGAGATGATTCGTGGTCACCGCTTTGCCTCCAACCCAAGTTAGTGTAGAGAGGCCGTTATCTAGCCTGAAAATAATGCGATCAGATGTGAGGTAATCTATAAAGGAGAATCTGATGAAGGCGATACTATTTCTCAGAACAAATTCATAGACTCCACAAATGTTATTCAGTACATTTTTTTTTGTTGAAAACAGTTTTTCCCACTTCCTGCAGCATTTTGCATATTTATTAAAGTTTTTTTGTGTTCTAAAGTTGTATCCAATAAATGTACTTTATGCTGAGAAGCAAAAGGGTAGCAATGTTTGGAATTTTATGATCTCAGTCTCTGTAACTCAAAATCCACGACAGCTAAGAACCTAAGGCTACCACCATTTAAAAGAAAATCATCTTAGATCTCATACATCATTTTGACCTGCAACTATGTAGCACATGCTTAGTTCTGCAGATTCTTGTCCTGTAAGGCTATGTTCACACGGCTTATTTCAGGGCGTATTTACGTCCGCAAATACGTCCCAAAATAAAGTTTTTAAAATACGTGTCACAAATGTGGCACGTATTTTCCGCGTCGTAAATACATCCCCCATTCTTTACTATGGGGACTTACGTTGCAAAAATACGCCTCAATAAGTGACAGGCTATGTTCACACGGCTTAACTGCGGGACGTAATTAAGCCCCGCAATTACGCCATGTGGCCGGGGGCGGGGGAGGGTGCGGGGGTGTTGGCATAGACTTTTTATTACCAGCGGCGCGTATAAACCCCCCCGGTAATTTACATGTCCCTTTATCTCCCCCCCTCGGCGTATTCTCCGAGCAGGGAGAGGAACGTAATCCATAGTTCTCTATGAGAACTGTGCATTACCGGGAGTTACTAGGACGTAAATTTAGCCCGTAATTTGCTCACTCCGGTGCGTAATTACGGACTGAAATACGTCCAGGATTAAGCCGTGTGAACATGGCCACAGGGGACTTAATTTTACGATCGTATTTACGCCCGCAAATACGTCGCGAAAATACGCCTCGTATGAATGGAGAGGCGTATTTTACATTGGAATCAATGCTAATCTAATTGTTCATTATTTGAAAAGTATTTCGGGACATAAATACGTCCGTAAATACGTCCCGAAATAAGCCGTGTGAACATAGCCTAACTGCATTGTTAGGGCTTGTTCACACGGAGTTTACACTCCGTGTTACAAGTGCTTTAGGGATCCATCTTGGGGTCCGCTCTGTCTGTCCCCAAGACGGATCTAACAATTAGCAGTGAGATTCTCTCTGCTGCCTATGCTGAACATGGAGCGGCGTTCACATGAGAGATCGCAGCTGCGTGTTTCAATAGCGCAGCTCCAGCTCCGTGCATTGCATGACGATTCTTTTCAAGATGGAGCGCAGCTGCGTTGTCTCATGTGAACGCTGCTGTGTGTTCAGCGCAGCGAGCAGTGATAATCTCACTGCTAATTGTTAGATCCATCTTGGGGACCGACAGCGCGGACCCCAAGACGGATCCTTAACCCCTTAAGGACCCAGCCTGTTTTGGCCTTCCGACCCAGCCCTATGTTTGAAATCTGACATGTGTCCATTTATGTGAGAAATAACCTTTTTGACACTTTTTATCTATTTCATGTGATTCAGAGATTGTTTTCTCTCGTGACACTTTGTGCTTTAAGTTGGGTAAGAAATTTTATCCATACAATCCTTTGTTGTTTGTGAAAAATATCAAAATTTTTCAATGAAAATTTGAAAATTGCGCTTTTTGAAAGTTGCAAAATTTCTGCCGTGCAAACAGATAATTATTCACCACAAAAATAGTTTATAACTAGCATCTTTTACCATATGTCCACTATAGGGTTTGGCCTCATTGTTTTAAATATCTTGTTTTTTTTTTATTTTTTTTTTTACGACATTTGAGGGCTTAGAATTTAGTAGTAATTTCTCACAATTTTCAAAAATTTCAATATACATTTTTTTATGACCACTCCAGTCTGACGTGGTCTTTGAAGGTTCCTGCATGTTTAGATACCCCCATAAGTGAACACCATCTGAAGAAACTAGCACCCGCTTAATGTATTTACAAACATTATTTAGGAATTTTTGATAACCCTTTAAGATATTTCACAGAATTAAAGCAAAGTGGAGGTGAAATTTCAAAATTTCAATCTTTTTTTTGCAGATTTTCACTATTTTTTAACCATTATTCACTGATACGGTAAAGTTGTGACTAGGTAAATGCAACTTAATATCAATTCCCCCAGTCTGCCGTTTTATAGATATCCCATATGTAGCCCTAGTGCATTATTTGGCTCAACCATAAGTCCCAGAAATAGGAGGAGCACCTCTATAACTCTGGGGTCTCATTTTCAATACGATTTAATTTTTAGGCGCCATTTCAGGTTTTTGGACACCCCAAAGGTCAAAAACCTTAATAAACATCCCCTAAATAGACCACATTTGTGAAACTCTTCACCCCTTAAGAATATAATCCCAGGGGTGCATTGTAGTATATTAGACCACACAGGTGATTCACAAAATTTTTTTTAGCATAAGGCTGTGAAAAGTAAAAAAAAATTTTTTTTCCAATCTGCAATTTTAAGCTTTAAATGTTTTCACATATACAAGGAATCCTGCGAAAAAAGACCCAAAACTTGATAAAGCAATTTCTTCCAAGTTTGGCAATACCCGTACATGTGGGTGTAAACTGCTGTGTGGGGCGCATGGCAGGGCGTATAAGGGAGGGAGAGCGTATTTGGCTTTTGGAAACGCAATTCTTGGTGGGGCCATTCGCATTTGCAAAGCCCCCAAAGTAGCAGACAGGCGAAACATTTCCAGGAAGTCGCCCCCATTTTGAATTCAACACCCATCAGGATCTCATCTACGAACAGAACTAATAAGCAAGAGAGAGGAAAAAAGAAAAGTAAAGGACGCATATGGAGTAAAAGAAAGAAGAAGCACGAAAAAAAAGGACTAACTAGAAAGGAAGAAAAAGGAAGAACTGAGGATAATACGAATACTAATGAGAGGCAACGAACAAGAACAGTCTTCTGCACAGTCTCGCACCGCCATCTCGTCCCACCCCTCCCCCTCCTTCCCAAACCATACCACCCTATACACACCTGTCCCGCACTCCCGTCGACTCTCGTCCACCGCCCCGCCCTCGACTGCTACGACACTCCCCCATCCCCCCCAGACCTCCCCACCTCTCACTCACTACCCCCCGCTTCCCTCCCTAGCCTACTGGCTAAACCACACTCTCAACCATTCCCAACCCCCACCCCTTGCGTGACTACCCTGGCCTCCCCTCCCATGTCCTATCCCATACCTACCTACCGACCCTCACCACTTCACCTCATCAGCTCCTTTCCATCCCCCTGCCGCCCCCTCCAACCTCTACGTGTCCCCCCTCTCCCTTTCCCGCTCCCCCCACCCCGAGGACCCCCTGTCACTCGCGCTAAACCATCTCAACCTCAGCTTCTCGTCTCTATGCACCACCTCACCTTCTCAACCCACTTCCCACCAACCACTCCCCTCCCCCCCTCAATCCGACATCTCCCACCGCCCCAAATGCCCCTCTCCACGGACTCTCCCCCTGTTCGCACAACACCCACCCCTGCACTCACACAGCACTCCTTTGCACGTTCACTTTCTGGCCCCCTCCCCCCACCCCCCACATCTCTGCTTTTCTCCTATTCCACTTCTCCCTCCGCTCCAATCTGCCCCCTCCCCCCCTCCCACCTGCCGCTTCTTTCCACACAGGCGCTCACACGAACCTCTCACACTACCGCGGCTCCTTCTACGTCCACCTCCCCCTATCTTGCGCGGACTTCAATCTCCAATGTCACTCGCTCCCCCCCCGCACCTCGCATCCCACCCCACGTTCTCACTTACTCCACCATAAACTTCTCCCGCTGTCCGCCCCACCTTCCACAAGACCCCTACTTCCCTCATCTTCACACGGTCTCTTCTTCCCACTTTCACCGCTCCCTACCCCCCCACAGTCGATCTCCCTCAACACCCTCCGCGCCCCTGCCTCTTCCGCCTCGACCCCCTTTACCTCACTCCGCCCCCAACTTCACACCCACCCCTCGGACCACGTTCCCACCCCGTCCCACCCTCCGGCCAACGCACAATCCGGTCCCACCCGCGCTTGCGCCTCCCCCCGCGTCATCTCCCCCTCCACCGATTCCACTTTACACCCTCACACACTATTGCACCTCACTCCCCACCCTTCATGTGTCCCCCCCGCTAGACCCTTGTTCCCACGCTCATTGTAATTCTTCGCTCGTCACAGTCACGGTCCGACCTCCACAACCACCACACCACCTCCCATCACTTTAAGTCACCTACACCCCATGGCCGCCGCGTTTCCCCTTACACATCCGAACCCCGCTCTGACCCATCCTGTGGAGCCCCCTTTGCCGACGGCACTTCCCTCTACATCGCCACCACACCCTCCCACCTCCCTGCACTCCTCCTCCTTGTCCACTCAGCTACCTCGCGCCACACATCCACCCCCGTCCCATCATCACCCCTCCACACTCGTGCACCCCCTTCCGTCTCACGTCCGACCAATCTTTCGCTATAGTCTCCGTTCCCCTCCGCCCCGCCCTCCCCCTCCCTCTGCGCCTCTTACCGACTCCCCTACACCGACCCACGACTCATCCCTCGTCTCTCACCCCTCCCCCCTAACTCCCCATTCATGTCTCCCACACTCTTCTCCTACCTCGCGCCGGCTTCCCCCCTTCAACCCCCCTATCTCTCTCCCCACCTCCCCACTCTGATGTTTTTTTGTTGATCCCGACTCCAGCCCCCAATCACCCTCTACCTTGACAGCTCTTGCGCCCCCCCACCCTCCCCCCACTTAGCCAGCCCACCGCACACCCCCCCACTCCACCCCCTCCTACACCCCTCTCTCCCACCCCACTTCTTTACCTCCCACAGCTCGACTCGTGCCACTCCCCCTCCACCCCCCGCTCTCATCTGACAACACCCCCTAAAATGCGTCCCACGAGAGCCCCACCTGCCCTCCCACGCCACCCCTCCCCAAAACCCCGACCCTCACTACACGTCCCTGCCTCGCACCTCCCCCCCCACCAACAACCGACACTACGCATATCCCTCCCGAGCGGCTCTCCTGCCAACCCGCCCCAACACTCCACCAACGGCTCACTTTCATCGCCATGCCAGATCTACCCCACCGTCTTTCACCCTCCCACGCCATTCCTGCGTTCCCCATCCCTCCCCTATCGCTCCTGCTCTCTACTGACCCCCCAGACGCCCCCGATCTCCCCTCTCGCACACAATTCCCTTCACGTTCCTCCCCACACACCGCTCTCCGTTCCCCCCGACCAGGAATTTTATATAACACTAATAATAGATTTAATTGTACTTAAACTACAAACCACTGGGAATAATCCAACGATACCCGGCACACGTCCGTGTCTTCTCCATGCCCATCCACCGATGTCCCCGCCCGGATCCTCAAGGCTCTTACTTACTCCGCTTACCCCCCCCCGCCCCACCCCTCCCCCACCTCCTACCCCCTCTCTACGCCCTCTCCCTCCCCCCCTCGACCCTCATTCCGCTCCCTTACACATTGATCGTCTTATTTCCCATCACCTCCTCCCCCTCTCCTCTTCCCACGACTTATCGTGACCACCAATACTGGTCATCCAACGGAACATGTACCACTGTCTCACATTCCTTGCTGCCTACCCACACTCCATCCTACCACTCGCTCTCTTCTTCGCCTCCAACTCCTAGTCTTCCCGTCCTCTCTTAGAACCCTCACCGCATCCCCCAACTACCTCCGTTTCCCTTCCCAATCACCCCCCACCCCCATCCACCTGTTTCACTCCTTCAAATTGACCCTTCCTGCCTTCCTCCCCTGCTCCCCTCCCTCTTTTCCATTTCTCCTCGCCCTCCCCCTTTCCACACCCTTCCCCGCCTCGCACAAGCACCATCCTGTACCCCGACCTATCCACACACCCCACACCATCCCACCCCCCTTCCCACCATTCTCTCTCCCCTGACGACCCCGCTCCCACCCACACCCCCACCCGCCGACTGATCTCCCTCCGCTACTCCACCACCCCCCAACCTCCCGCAATTTTATCCCAACCACAGCCCCCCCGCATAGTTTCCCGGTCCCTTCCTCAGGCACCCTACCTCCTCCCGCTCCCACACCGTCCCCCTCCACCACACTTCCTTCACTTACATCCCCTCCCTAGATCCATCGCGCCCCACTATCACCACCTGCCACTCTCTCACATTCCGCCTCACGCCCTACGAACACACCCTCTTCCATCACAACTCTCTTGCCCTATTCTACAGCCATTCAGTCTCCGGCCCCAACCAGCCCTTACCCAAAGCCCCACTCACAGCTCTTCTCCCACTCACATTCTTTCCCCACTCCCTTCCACCCCACCACCTCATATCCTCCTCCCTCTCATCCGATCGCCACCCCAGTTCTTTCAAACCGCCACACCCCCCTTGCCAGCCCTCCCATGTCCACGTTCTTTCTCGCTCCACTCTTCTACCCCCCCACTACTCCCTCCCATCGCACCTGCAGCGACCCACATCCCACCGTGTCCGCCACTGCCGCCTATTCCGCCTCTTATCCCACTCCACCAACCGCCGTAGGCCAAAGATCCGCTCTCTGACAATTTTTTGATTGTTTCACACGGTCGCGAAACTACAACACCAATCAGCCCTCCCCGCGATCCCTCCTCCCCCCGGGCGACCCTCATCACATCTAAGATAAAAGAAGAAAAACGTAAGTCAGTGTGACAATCTTCAAAACCGCCCGCTCCCTCAGACGCACGCCACCGCCCACTAGTGTCCCCCCTTCCTATTTCCTCCCCCCGCCTACACCCGTCCAGACACTCGCTTCCTAGCACCGTCAATCCTCACCGCCGCACACGTGTCCGTTCCCTGCCCACCCTAACTGCGTACTCTTCCCCTACCCACACAGTCCACCCTACCCCACCCGTCCACACCACTATCCTCTTCCCCCTCCCCACCTCCGCCACGCCACCCCTTTTCCCCCCCTCCCATCCTCGCCTTCTAGTTTCCCCGCCCGCCTATCCCGCGCCTCTTTATACCATTATCAAAATGATTGGTTCAGCCCCTGATTGTCCCGCCTAAAAATTAAAACGCCAAGGGCCCATCCACAGGGGGGAAGACCCTCCGAATCAGACATTGAAATAAATGAGATAACCATATAGCATATTTACAACAAGGAATTTGATACACTTAACTATGGGTTCGTGAACACAAACAAAGATATAAGATTTTATATAGTTTTAACGTATAATTACTTTTACACATAAGCAATACGTCAATGAACAGAATTGCGTTATTAATTATTTGACCTCGTTTCTGACAGCCCAAACTTATTTAATTGTTGTGCAGTGTGCAGAGCTGTGTATTGGCTTGTTTTTTGCGGGATGAGTATGAAGTTTTTATGTGACCATTATGTGGTGCATATGATGCAATGTTACACTTTTTATTAAGGTTTTATGTTAGATGTTTTGAACAAAATACAGCAATCTTGGTATGTTTTTATTTTTATTTTTTATGAGCGGTCACTGTACGTTATATATGACATGGTAGCTTTACTCAGCCGACAATACTGATTACACTGATACCCAATTGTATATTTTTTTATGTTTTCCTGCTTTTTACAATAAAAACACTTTTATCAAACAGAAATACGTTTTTTGCATCACCATAGTTTGAGAGCCATAACTATCAAATTTTTTCTTGTGCATGGAGCTGTGTAGGGACTTGTTTTTTTGCGAGATGAGTTACGTTTTTATTTCGTATCATTTTTGGGGGTACAAGGCTTTTTTGATCGCTTATAAATCCATTTTATTGGAGGCCAGGTGAAGAAAATACTGCAATCACGTAGTGTTTTTTTTTTTTATTTTTAACATGGCTCACCGTGCAGTATCCGTGATAAGGGTTTTTTATAGCTTTACTCTTTGGGTCGCTATCACATTATGGGCATGAACCCTATTATATAGTTATTTTAAATGTTGAAGCACTTTAAAAAAAAACAATGAAAAGTGTTTTAAAAGTGTGTAAAACAATATTTATGCAATCGCTATCTTCTGAGAGCTATACCATTTTTATTTTTCCGTATACAGAGCTGTATAAGAACTTGTTTTTTGCGGGACTGAATTGACGTTTTTTTTATGTACAACTTTGGCGTTTTATAGAGTTTTTGATCGCTTTTTATTTCCATTTTTATGTGGCTGCGGGATGAACCAATAATCATAATTCTGTGATTGTTTTTTCTTTTTTTTTTTTTTTTATACAGTCGTTCACCGTACGGGTTTAATTAAGCATGAACATATTATAGGGCAGGTCTTACTCACGTCGGTCGATACCAAATATGGGTACTCTATTTATTTTGTGATCTTTTATTTGGGGCGATTTGGCGTTTGTAAAGGGGAAAAGGGCGGTGTAACGTATGTTTTATTTTAATTTTTTTCGTGTTGTGTTTTACTTGTTTTTCACTTTTTTACTTTTTTTTTTTTTCACTTTTTTTTTCCACATTTTATTTTACTTTCCCCCTCCCATAGGGGAATTTGATGAGAGATCTTTAGAATCTCTCAATTCAATAGGAATCCAGTGCATAGCTTGTTGCTATGACAGGTTCCTATTACAACTGTCAGTCTACCGGATGCCGTGGCGAGTGCGCATAGGCACGGCCGGGCGTCGTGACGTCACAGACAACCCGGAAGGCATCTCTGCCTTCCGTGGTGTCTGTAGGGAGCAGGAGCGCACATATCACACCTGATCCGTGCGCTGCTGCCGTCCGACAGAGACGCAGGAGGAGCGATCTCCTCCTGCGTCTCTCCTTAGTTGTTGCGATCCCGTCGCGATAATTAAGGGGGTTAACCCGCCCCCGCCCCCCCGGAGCGCTCCCGGGGTCGGGCCCGACGCTGCGGGATGTCAAGCTGCAATATACAGGCTGACAACCCCGCGCCGACGCAACGGCGGATACCTGCTTTAGAGTCGCGCGATCCTCAGACTTATCCATCACGTCCATGGGGTGCGTTTAACCATCAAACGACCTGGACGTATGGATACGCCCAAGGTCGTTAAGGGGTTAAAGCGCTTGTAACACGGAGTGAAAACTCAGTGTGAACTAGCCCTAACTGTTTTGCTCCTGGTGGTGGGACAATCTTTTTCTTCTTATTACTATAAATTACAACCTGTTCTCATATTCCCTAATAGCTCAGTGTGTTACTAGGTTGATTCCCAAGCGTAAGGTCACTGGTTCAAATCGATTTCCCAAGAAAAGAGAAGCAGCATCATCCAGCTCCTCGATAGCGTCTCTTGGCTAAGAAAATTGCCGAACTGCATTATGTGAGGCCATGACAGCTGGAAGAATCTGAAATGAAGTCCATCCATCCATTCAAAAGCCAAGAGGTGACGTCCAGGCAACAAGTTGGCTCATCACAAGGTCTATCAGTTCTAATGCGGCAGACATGGCAGTGGAGGTGGCTCATAGTCTTTGTAAGACCATGTTCACACGGCTTAAAATGGGCCGTATTTTGGTCCGTAATTACGTGCCGGAGTGCGCAAATTATGGGCTGGAATACGTCCCAGTCCATTACAGGAAAATCCACAGTTCTCATAGAGAACTATGGATTTACGTCTCTCTCCCCGCCCGGCGAATCCGCCGGGCAGGGAGATAATTGACATGCCACTTTCTAGCGGCGTATACGCGCCGCTAGCAGTGATTGTCTATGGGCCGGTGAAGTGCCGCCCCCCCGCTCCCGCCCCGCACCCGGCCACACGGTGTAATTACGTCCCGCAATTAAGCCGTGTGAACCTAGCCTAAGAGTGAGATCAGACTTCCATGCGAGCATCGGACAACACACATTACACATGTCTGGAATGATGGCCTGAAAAAAGGTGAAGACGCCTCGATTTCAATCTCATTATAAGAAGCATTGGCTTGAGTTCAGAAAAAAAGTATGAAAAGTGTAAGATTGGAAACAGCTGATTTGGAGCCATGAGATGAAAGTCAATAGACTGGGCTCTGATGGAGGCAAATGGGAAGAATCAAGGGAAAAGGGGGCTAATGGATCGAGAAGCTGGAAGAATGGTCAGCTTCAGTAGAGGAAACCTGAGGATATGGGGATGTTTCACAGCCTAAGATGTTGGATACTTAACCAGGATTGATGGTGATCTCAATGCCGAGCTATATGTGAGTGTCCTACAAGAGGAGTTACTTCATACACTCGAGGACTATGTGCATGAAAAGGACGACATAGTGTTCCAGCAGGACAACGACCTGAAGCAGACATCAAGGTTGGAGAAGAAATGGTTCAATGATAGTGAAGTAGAGTTGCTGTATTGGCCTCCTCAGTTCCCAGACCTCAACCCAATCCAACACTTGCGGACATAGTTGAAGAAAAAGCTGTATTCGTACCAAAGTGAGATGGCCAAGATTGTCTACAAAATGATTGTAGTCTCATCTTCTAAGCTGTAGTGGATGGTGAGATATGGAGCCTGAAAGTCAAAAGTTTAAAACATTGTTACCATATTGCTTGTCAGTGTCTGTTCTACCTAAATAGCTTGATTATTGTATCATAAGGTGATAAACAGCCTGATGTTACCATTTTACTATAGTAAAATTATCACTTAAACATGCGCCGTGTATGAGGGAGTCAGGGAAATTGAGAAGTCAGAGCTTTGACTTACTGACTCTACAGCCTGAATATGCCAGTTTCCTGATAAGTAGGTACCTTAGATTGATAGATCTTTTTGAGTATAATGTCTTTCCTAAACTTCTATTAAAGTAAATGTGCAATAAGCTATGCACTTCATAAGTTAATTAGAACCATCATTGTGCTTTAGATTTGGGTCAGGCTGACTGGTTTTGGCCTAACCTGAATTTTGGAAAAGTGGTCAACCGGTCAGCAGCCATTGTATAATGTACTTCCCTTTTTGTAGTCTTCGGATACGTTCACATAAGGATTTGTAGGTGGACTCTGCCTTGAAATTCTTGTTGAAAACTGAACTGACAACGATTTCCCTTGACCTCAATAGAAAATACGCATTGTAGTTCATACGATGTGTACTTTCAAAGCCGATGCGCAGTTAAAAACAGCTTTGAGTATTCCCATGTTTTGGTCGCATTCCACGCGGAAAACTTGTGGAAATGTACTATTTATGTGAATGGAATAGTGAAAATCCTCATGCAATATGCGCCTAAAACATGTACATGTGTATTGCATGTGGCTTTTAATGTGGATCCGTGTCCAAAACCAATAGCCATGAAATGGACTCTTTCTGACTGTAAACCGCCCTTAAAACCAAATCTGAAACAAACGCTTCTGAATTTGTGCTTTAATAAAAGTTACTAGTGGGAGAAGAATGTTCTCATCGTATGTCTCTTTGCCCCTTTTAATACACCCCATGATCATATTTGCCTTGTCAGGTGGTTTATGCTGCTCTGTCTGAGAGCATGATGTAATAGAGGGAGAGGAGCTGAGCTCTATGACATGTAATAGAGGGAGAGGAGCTGAGCTCTATGACATATGATAGAGGGAGAGGAGCTGAGTTCTATGACATATGATAGAGGGAGAGGAGCTGAGTTCTATGACATATGATAGAGTGAGAGGAGCTGAGCTCTATGACATATGATAGAGGGAGAGGAGCTGAGTTCTATGACATATGATAGAGGGAGATGAGCTGAGCTCTATGACATATGATAGAGGGAGAGGAGCTGAGCTCAATGACATATGATAGAGGGAGAGGAGCTGAGCTCTGTTATATACAGCTTTATATGATTTAGAGCAGGATTACTGAGTGAAAAGCAGAGTCAATTCTGACCTTACTCTTTAATTGACTATAGGAGTCCTGCTCCCCCCACCCACATACAGTGATTGTCAGCAGTGTGTGCACAGCAAACTGTCAATCACTGTATGTGGGTGGGGGGGAGCAGAAGTTGCATTTTCACAGAATTTCTATGCTTTTTACTCAGAAAATCAACATTAAATCATATAACCCTATATATCACAGAGCTCAGCCTCTCTCCTCTATCATATAACCCTATATATCACAGAGCTCAGCCTCTCTCCTCTATCATATAACCCTATATATCACAGAGCTCAGCCTCTCTCCTCTATCATATAACCCTATATATCACAGAGCTCAACCTCTCTCCTCAATCATTTTAATCCTATATATCACAGAGCTCAGCCCTCTCCCTCTATCATATAACCCTATATATCGCAGAGCTCAGCTTCTCTCCGTCTATCATATAACCCTATATATCACAGAGCTCAGCTTCTCTCCTCTATCATATAACCCTATATATCACAGAGCGCAGCTTCTCTCCTCTATCATAAAAACCCTATATATCCCCAGAGCTCAGGGTTCTCTCCTCTATCATATAACCCTATTTATCACAGAGCCCAGCTTCTCTCACTCTATCATATAATCCTATATATCACAGAGCTCAGTTTCTCTCCCTCTATCATATAACCCTATATATCACAGAGCTCAGCTTCTCTCCCTCTATCTTATAACCCTATATATCACAGAGCTCAGCTCCTCTTCTCTATCATATAACTCTATATATCACAGAGCTCAGCTTCTGTCCTCTATCATATAACCCTATTTATCACAGTGACCAGCTTCTCTCCCTCTTTCATATAACCCTATATATCACAGAGCTCAGCTCCTCTTCTCTATCATATAACCCTATATATCACAGAGCTCAGCTTCTGTCCTCTATCATATAACCCTATTTATCACAGAGCCCAGCTTCTCTCCCTCTATCATATAACCCTATATATCACAGAGCTCAGCTCCTCTTCTCTAACATATCAACCTATATATCACAGAACTCCTCTCCTCTAAAATATCACCCTATATATCAGAGCTCAGCTCCTCTCCTCTATCATATCACCCTATATATCACAGAGCTCAGCTTCTCTTCCTCTATCGCATCCTGCTCTCAGATAGGGCAGCATAAACCACCTGACAGGCTCTCTTGAAGTTCTTTGACACATGGACTTTACTAATGATATACAATAATCTTCAACAAGCTGATTCCAGTTTTTTCAGAGCAGTTGACTGATTAGCTTTGCAGGGTGGAGTCTTTTTAATCAGATTGAAAGCTGGACTGTTGGTTTGCCATGTCATTGAGCTGATGTGCCTTACCTGGAAAAAAAGCTTTAGTACTTTTTGATGTAAGATGTCTGATAATTATTTTTTTTTTTCCTTCATCACCAAACCTATTTTTTTTATCAGTGGGATAATTAGGCTATGTCTCCACTGCACATAAAAACGGTCGTTTTCTTTCCAGCGTTTTTCGTTTTCTAAATCTGCTGAAAAAACTACTGAAACCAGTTCCCATAGACTTTAATATGTTGTGTGGTCTCCACAGAACTTTTTTTTTTTCCTGCTCGTTTTTGTTGCTTGTTGTTATTTGGTAACAGGGCAGAAAATTCACTATTGAAGTCCATGTAAACCGCCACATGGTGTTTCTGCCGTGGTTTTTGGATGGTTTTGCTGAAAAATTTCCCAGGAGTTTAACAAGGTATATGGATTTTGCATACATTAAAAATACGGCAAAAGACTGAAAACCACCCAAAAAACTGGTCGCAAACACAGTTGCTTTGGACAAAAAAAGCTGACGTTCCATACCGTTCTTAGATTTTGGTTTTCAGTGAGTTTTTTGTCCTATGTGTAGACCAACACTTTTTTGATCATCTGTGCATCATCTGTTGGGGTAAAGATTGGCTTCTCCACTAGTCCTTAACCTGATATCATTAATAAGTGGAGAAATGAGATTGTTTTCATGTCTCATGTTTATAAGGCTAGGTTCACACGGGTGAAATTGAGACGTACTTCGGCCCGTATTTTGCGCCGTACTGTGCTCAATACGGGCTGAGAGACGTCTGTCACGAGTGTGGTAGTGGATCCACTGGACCACCACAAGTGGTGGGGTTATCCTCGCCAGGGAACGGAGTCTAAGTAGGTCCCGGTTTTCATTAGAGCCCGCCGGACAGGCGGCAGAGGTTCGTGGTCGTGGGACGTAGGCGAGAAGGTTCAGTACATGGTAAACAGGATAAGACGCTTTCTCTGTAGGCAACAGGCACTAAAGATCCAGCGGGGACGTGCTGGAGGCGTTACCAATATATAGGGTCAGCGCCTGGCAATCAACCAATTACCGGCGCGCTGGCCCTTTAAATTTGAAAGAACTGGCGCGCGCGCCCTAAGGAGCAGGGACGCGCGTGCCAGCCGGCAGGAGACCGCAGGGAGGCAGGAGCGCAGCCGGGGTAAGTGAATCGGCGCGGGGGAACGTTTGTGCCCGCTGCCCGACACGCGAGCCGCGGCGCCACTCGTCCCCGAGCCAGAGGACACAGCAGGGACCTGAGAGCGCCTGCAGCCCGATCCATGGGCTGCGGGACCGCTCGTTACAACGTCCCAGTCAGTTCTCATAGAGAACTATGGATTACGCCTCCTCTCGGACAATACGCCGAGGAGGGAGATAAGTGACATGTGAATTACTAGCGGCGAATACGCACCGCTAGTAATGAATGTTTATAGGGCCAGTGGGTCCGAGCCCCCGAACACACGGCGTAATTGCGGGGTGTAGTAATTACACCCCGCAATTATGCTGTGTGCACATAGCCTTAGGTTTCATAGAAACCAAAGAAAAGTTCTGGCATCCTAAGGCCATGTTCACACGGCTTATTTTGGGACGTATTTCAGCCCGTAATTCGCAGCGTACTGCGCAAATTACGGGCTGAAATACGACCCAGGCATTACGGTAATGCACAGTTCTCATAGAGAACTATGGATTATGTCTCCTCCCCCCGCTCGGCGAATCTGTCGCGGGGAGAGAAGTGACATATCATTTACTAGCGTCGTATACGCGCCGCTAGTAATGATAGTCTATGGGCCGGCGAGGTGCCGGCCCCCCGCTCCTGCCCCCGTCCACACAGCGTGATTTCGCCCCGCAATTAAGCCGTGTGGACATGGCCTAAGATTGATCACTTTCATCCATTCCTCCACACTAGGTGGTTGCTTCTCTTTTTATTTCACTGTAACTTTCTTGTGTTAGTGCTGGTTTTCTCATGTCATTCAGCCAATTCCTAAGGCTATGTTCACATATTTCAGATCTGTGAGAGAATCCGTGAGACTGGTTGGCTAGAGAGACAACTGATGAAGCACAGGGTGGACACCATACGTCATTGAGGAGACCCCATAGGTGCATGGAAATAAAAGTATGCAAATTAGTTCTCCAGAAAGAAGAGAACTTTGGGGGAGAATCCAGGGTGTCTCTTCCTTTTGGAGGACATTTAGGTTTGGTTGGTATGAGATAAATTACATTTTCTTTTGACCGATAACCTAAACTTAAAATCCAGACAAAACTGTCAAATTAGCTTTTCCTCTGAAGGATCTTCTCATCAGACCTGAAAGTTCAAGGGTCGTCTCTTTAAACACAGCTCTTTCCAAAATACGATTACCTCAGGGTCCTGTTCTCGGCACCCTCTACAAACAGCTGGTTTTGCAGGTTGATGTCGTTTCCGGCAAGGTAGGGCACATGTACTATTATGTGGTGGCCATTCAGATGCAGAGCCAGCCATGTAAACATGGACAATTCAACAAACAAAGGAAGAATCGTAGTAAGGTTTGTTCCTGAAACGCGTCAGTGCTGCTGGTTTTTGCTTAGAACGTATACCTGTGTATTTTTTAATCATGGCTAAACAAAGAATTTTTTTTATTTTCTATACTCGCCTTGTCCTGGATGCTTTGAGTGGATGCTGGTTACTTCCTTTGTTTGTCAGGTTTCACTCCTATCGGCCGGAGCCTTTGCTTTTTTTCATGTATTCCTCCTGCTGAGAAGATGTCTCACATGCCACCGCTGAGCTGACCTGTCATTGTTTGTTTGACATGGACAACTCAAGTCTGACAGAGTGGAAAACTAGCAGCGGATTTAAGGAAAGGGAAGTCCTATATTTCCTACTATTCCCCATTCCTCCAGGATTTATTCCTGACATTGGCCTCCAAAACTGCATCAAAGCAGCACATGTGGAATTAGCCTTAATAGGAACTGACTCCATACTCCTCTTAGGCTTGTCATGTTCTATGATTTACTAGGGGGTAGTGATTGCCCTTGTGGAGGTTACCAGCGGGTGTAGGGCGTCTTCTAGTCTAGGCAATGAGAAAGTAGTATGTAAATAAGCTCTCCTCCTCAAGGACTACTAATATGCTATGGTATTTAATGCTCTGCAAAGAACCTCAATCTCTCACCACAAGAGGGCGCACGGGAACTATGAGAAAGAGATGACAGAGGGAGCAGCTATGTTGACCACTGCACTTCTTTTATTTGTATACATTTCCTGTTGTTTATTAGTGATAATACATTCTACAGCTTCTGTCCACAGAGTGTGATGGCTGACATCCGTCTTTGTCCCCGAGTGGGGCCTAGGGTGTGTTCACAGTGTTGGATCCGTTTTTGGATCCGAAAAAGCATCCATAAGCGCTGCACAAATCGCATCCAACACGCTACTGCGTGTTGGATGCGTTTTGGCTGCAGCAGGAACCCACCCTATAGTTTTAAATAAGGCGTCTGCTGTGTCTTTCGGATCAAGGATTGAAATGCCAATTCGTTGAACGGATCCTAAAGACGCATCAGAAAGACGCATGTAAAACACACATTGTCGGAATGCCAATGCGTGTTTTACATTGACAGCAATGTAAATCGTGCTGCACATTGTTAGATGTCTGAAACGCGGTCCAAACACTTGTCTGAAAACGGATTCAAAATCAGATCCAACACGCTGTGTGAACATACCAATTCAGTTGATTTCTTTTTAGAATACTAGTAGGATATCAACATTTGTTATCCATAGTATAACATAGCAACTAATGGTTTAGAAAAGCTCTGCAAAGAAACAGTTAGTTGGGATTTAACACTGTTACATCTTTCAGAATGGGTTAATGGAGTAGCCACATCATAGACAATCCCTTTCATAAAGGAGCTGCTGTGGCTACCAGATAATTGCTCAGGTCTGGCTTCTAAAACCTGGACAAACAGCTGAATTTGTCTGTAGAAGCGGGTATTGCCTTTTCTGCCTTCCATATTAATGTGTATAAAGCTCTCTGTTCTGGATCATCCCAGTGAGTGAGAGACCCACTGCCCTATGATGTTGCATATTTTATAATGGGGCCTATGTAGATGGGCTGTCCTGGTTGGAAGAGTCATTTTAATAAAAAAAATAAATACATTTATTTATATATACAGTCATATGAAAAAGTTTGGGCACCCCTATTAATCTTAATAATTTTTAGTTCTAAATATTTGGGTGTTTGCAACAGCCATTTCAATTTGATATATCTAATAACTGATGGACACAGTAATATTTCTGGATTGAAATGCGGTTTATTGTACTAACACAAAATGTGCAATATGCACTAAACCAAATTTTGACTGGTGCAAAAATTTGGGTACCCTTATCATTTTATTGATTTGAATACTCCTAACTACTTTTTACTGACTTTCTGAAGCACAACATTGGTTTTGTAACCTCACTGAGCTTTGAACTTCATAGCCAGGTGTATCCAATGATGAGAAAAGGTATTTAAGGTGGCCAATTGCAAGTTGTTCTCCTATTTGAATCTCCTGTGAAGAGTGGCATCATGGGCTCCTCAAAACAACTCTCAAATGATCTGAAAACAAAGAGTGTTCAACATAGTTGTTCAGGGGAAGGATACAAAAAGTTGTCTCAGAGATTTAACCTGTCAGTTTCCACTGTGAGGAACATAGTAAGGAAATGGAAGACCACAGGGACAGTTCTTGTTAAGCCCAGAAGTGGCAGGCCAAGAAAAATATCAGAAAGGCAGAGAAGAAGAATGGTGAGAACAGTCAAGGACAATCCACAGACCACCTCCAAAGAGCTGCAGCATCATCTTGCTGCAGATGGTGTCACTGTGCATCGGTCAACAATACAGCACACTTTGCACAAGGAGAAGCTGTATGGGAGAGTGATGCGAAAGAAGCAGTTTCTGAAAGCACGCCACAAACAGAGTTGCCTGAGGTATGCAAAAGCACATTTGGACAGGCCAGCCTCATTTTGGAAGAAGGTCCTGTGGACTAATGAAACAAAGATTGAGTCATACAAAAAGGCGTTATGCATGGCGTCCCAAAAACACAGCATTCCAAGAAAAACACTTGCTACCCACTGTAAAATTTGGTGGAGGTTCCATCATGCTTTGGGGCTGTGTGGCCAATGCCGGCACCGGGAATCTTGTTAAAGTTGAGGGTCGCATGGATTCAACTCAGTATCAGCAGATTCTTCAGAATAATGTACAAGAATCAGTGATGAATTTGAAGTTACGCCGGGGATGGATATTTCAGCAAGACAATGATCCCAAACACAGCTCCAAATCTACTCAGGCATTCATGCAGAGGAACAATTACAATGTTCTGGAATGGCCATCCCAGTCCTCAGACCTGAATATCATTGAACATCTGTGGGATACTTTGGGCTGTATATGCTCGGCGACCATCAAACTTAACTGAACTTGAATTGTTTTGTAAAGAGGAATGGTCAAAAATACCTTCATCCAGGAACTGATTAAAAGCTACAGGAAGCGACTAGAGGCTGTTATTTTTGCAAAAGGAGGATCTACTAAATATTAATGTCACTTTTCTGTTGGGGTGCCCATACTTTTGCACAGGTCAAATTTTGGTTTAATGCATATTGCACATTTTGTGTTAGTACAATAAACCTCATTTCAATCCGGAAATATTACTGTGTCCATCAGTTACTAGATATATCAAATTGAAATGGCTGTTGCAAACACCCGAATATTTAGAACTAAAAATGATTAAGATTAATAGGGGTGCCCAAACTTTTTCATATGACTGTGTATATGTATATATATATATATATATATATATATATATATATATATATATATATATATATAGATATATATAATATATATAATAGAAGCTCATGTGTTTGTACCTGAAAGTTGAGTTTAACATTATATTCTGACTACAGAAAGCTACCATGCCTTTCAGCAATTTACCTTGTAAAAGGGGTTGTCCCATCTCACAACTTTGGGTCTTAGGCCTGCTTGCTACAGACAGGCCTAAGAGAACAGAGAGGTAGCCACACTTGCGCAGTTTTCTCTAACTTCTATGGGAGTTCCAAATATAGCTTTGCAAACTCACTCGGCTGTATTCACACCTACCATAAAAATTAATGGGACGAACTGCGCAAGCAGTTCTCCGAGACCGGCTTGCAGTGAACTACACGTTGACCTCAAACCCCATGTTGTTAGATGGGACAAACCCATGTGGTTCTTCAGAGTATTGTATGTTTGTGTGTGTGTGAGGAAGGGTTTTTTTTTATTTCCTTGTAATTAATTTTATCTTTTTTTTCATATTAGTCATTTAGCCTGAAATATGAGGCTGTACTTTCATATATAATATACTGAGAGTTAGTTTGAATGCTGAACTTTTTTGTATAAAAAGTTGTGGTGAAAATCCCCCAGTGCTCCCTTCATCCCGTATGCTTTATGCAGAAACCAGTGCAAGTTTCATTGTCCGTTCATGTTCACCACAACTTTCAGCATCATGCATACATACCTATGTGGGATCCATAGCTGAAACCAGGAGTTTCCATACACTATATAAAAAGACACACATGCATGTTTTTCTCACTATCTAACATGAAATCATGATAAACCTTACCTGTTTTAGGTCAATTAGGAACCAAAATTATTTATATTTGCCAAATGCCAGAATAATGAGAGAGAGAATTTTTTATAGCATTTTTTATTACTTTCTGCAAAGTCAAAAGTACATACACTAGGATTATTATGCCTTTAAACAATTTGGGATGGCCCATATAGTGTCATGTCTTTTGGAAGCTCTGATAGGTTTATTGTTAAACATCTAAGTTAGAGACACACCTGAGGATGTATTTTATTTCACACTGGAAACACACTGCTTCTGTATGTAACATCATGGGAAAGTCTAAAGAAATCAGCAAAGATGTCGGGAAGAGAATTGTGGACTTGCATAATTCTGGATCATCCTTCAGTGCAACTTCCAGTTACCTGACGGTGCCTCGTTCATCTGTACAAACAATTATACGCAAGTACAAACAAGATGGGAATGTCCAGCCATTATACCGCTCAGAAAGGAGACGGGTTCTGTGTCTGATATGAATGTGGTTTGGTCTGACATGTGCATATCAACCCAAGAACAAAAGCAAAAGACCTTGTGAAGATGCTGGTAAGATTGTTATTATCCACAGTGAAACGAGTACTGTATCAACATGGGCTGAAAGGCCACTCTGCCAGGAAGAAGCCATTACTCCAAAAGAAACATAACAGCCAGATTGTTTGCAAATACACACAGGAACAAAGACCTACATTTTTGGAGACCTGTCCTGTGGTCTGTCAAAAGTTAAAGGGGTTTTGCCAGGAGGAGCCTTATCTGCTAAGAAGCTAATGTAAAGAAATCACGGAGCTGAAAGAGAGAGAGACACACAGCCAGAGCACGAGCTGCATAAGGAATCGTGTGACATGTTCACTGAAATAATCAAACTGCAACTTGTGGATTCTGTATACAAAAGACAACAGTTTTTCTCCTCAGCAGCTTGAAAGCTCCTTCATGTTCTCTGTCATCAGATAAAGCAGGGATCTAATCACACTACAACTAGTTTATTCTGTATACAAAAGAAAACATATTGCTACCCGGTGCCTTGAAAACTTCTGCAGCTCAGTCTCCTCGGATAAGAAGCTCTCTCTGCGCAAGCCCGTCCAGCAGCTCTTGTCAGGCCGTATCTAATACAAACTTTGAAGTAACCAAGGGCATGTAAGGAAGGCTGTAGCTCTCTGACTGCAATTTTTGTAATCGCATATAATTAGAAAAGTGATTAAAAACCCATTTTGGAGGATCCCACGTCAACATTACATCGTGGCAAAACCCCTTTAACTTGAACTACTTGGCCATAATGATCAATGTTGCATTTGGAGGAAAAAGGGAGACGCTTAAGAACACCATCCCAACTGTGAAACACGTGGGTGGCAGCATCATGTTGTGGGGTGGTTTTGCTGTAGGAGGGACTGATGCACTTCACAAAATATAAAGCATCATGAGAAAAGAAGATTATGTGGCAATACTGAAGCAACATCTCGACATCAGCCAGGAATTTAAGGCTTGGAAAGAAATGGGTCTTTCAAATGGACAATGACCCGAAGCATACTGCCAAACTGGTTACAAAGTGGCTTAGGGATAACCAAGTCAATGTTTTGGAGTGGTCATCACAAAGCCCCGATCTCAACCCTATTGAAAATGTATGGGCAAAGCTGAAAAGGCAGGTGTGAGCAAGACGACCTACAAATATGGCTCAGTTACACCAGTTCTGTCAGGAGGAATGGGCCAAAAACTGTTGTGAGAAGCTTGTGGAAGGATATCCAAAACATTTGACCCAAGCCATAGAGTTTAAGGGAAATGCTACCAAATACTAATGAAATGTATGAAAACTTTTGACTTTGCAGAAAGTAATTAAAATACTTACAAAAATTCTCTCTCATTCTGGCATTTGGCAAATATAAATAATTTTGGTTCCTAATTGACCTAAAACGGTTAAGGTTTATTCTGATTTCATGTCAGACAGTGAGAAAAACATGCAGATGTGTCCTTTTATAAAGTGTATGTAAACTTTCTGGTTTCAACTGTATGTCACACGGATCTCCAGTACAGCACCAATAAAAATCTGTGGGTCATCCAGATTTTTAAAATTCATGGGTTCTGACTCCCACCGATCTAATACTGATGGGCTAGCCTAAGCATAACACCTTTAAATTCTAGCTTCGTGCACACAGCATTGCCTAAAGCACCTGTGAAATCAATGATGCTCTGAATGGGACATTTTTATTTACAGTGGCTTATTATGTTCACAATAAATCTATAAAACCTAGATAATAGGTTTATCATTGACATCCCAGTCACACAAGCCATTTATCTTTGTGATGGCTCGGAAATAATCAAATAGTGGTCAGAATTGCCTATTTTGATGGAGCCTATAAATGGCTAGTAGTTCCTGCTGGTGTATGGAGGTTTCGGTAGAGAAGATATATTAGGATGTTACTACTGGAGAAGGAAAGGGCAGTGGGTTGGAAATACCTGGGGTAGACAATGCTGTACCTACTATGGGAAGGGGACAATTGGCTGTGATGACTTGTCAGCTGGGGGAATGGACCAATGCGTTGACATTACGGCATTAATTGGGGAGGTGGGTGAAGACAGTCCTATAACTAGTAAAGGAAGCCGCGCTTATAGCTAGTGTCTCACAACCTTCTTTTTCGGACAAACCAAACTGACTTTAACTTATCTTAGAGCTTCATATTTCCTCATTTGAGCGATTCTTGATTTATAACAATGGACTTTTTTTTAGCAGACACTACCCTAATGCTTTATTCTATGCTTTAGGAACGATCTATGGATGCTTGTTTCCTGAAAGGCATAATTATCATTTCATTTTTTCCTCCCACCTTAGCATTTCACACAGCTTTTTTGTTGACACATTTTAATTATTTTCTTACATTTCCTCTTCTGCAGATGGTTCCACCCGAATATCACAGGTGTTGAGGCTGAAAACCTTCTGTTGACTCGTGGTGTTGATGGTAGTTTTTTGGCTCGACCCAGTAAGAGTAACCCAGGCGATTTCACACTCTCTGTAAGGTAAGGGGTTATGTCTCTGTCGTCTGCAAATGTGACAAGATTTATTACATGACATCAATGTCTATATTTAGCTGGAATATTGATAATGAATTCACAGAGTCACATAAGTAAATATATTTTTGGCAAAGTAAAATTTGAGAGACCACAGTGTCTCTGGTTACACAAAATATACAGTTGAAACCAAAAGTTTACATACACTATATAAAAAGAGACATATGAATGTTTTTCTCACCATCTGACTTGAAATCGGAATAAACCTTACCCGTTTTAGGTCAATTAGGATTACTACAATTATTTATATTTGCAAAATGGCAGAATGAGAGAATTTTTAAGGCATTTTTATTACTTTCTGCAAAGTCAAAAGTTTACATACACTAGCATTTATATGCCTTTAGACAATTTGGGACAGGCCATATCATAATGTAATGTGTTTGGAAGCTTCTGATCATTTTATTGGCAACATCTGAGTTAAATAGAGACACACCTGTGGATGTTTTTTTTTTTTATGCACAATGTACTGCTTCTGTGTGTAACATCATGGGAAAGTCTAAAGAAATCAGCCAAGATATCAGGAAGAGAATTGTGGACTTGCAAATTTCCAGATACCTGAATGTGTCTCATTTATCTGTACAAACAATTACACGCAAGTACAAACAAGATGGGAATGTCCAGCCATCCTACTGCTCAAGGAGAGAATGGGTTCTGTGTCTCAGAGATGAACGTGCATTGGTCTGACATGTACATATCAACCCAAGAACAAAAGCAAAAGACCTGGGGAAGATGCTGGTGGAAGCTGGTACGATTGTGTCATTATCCACAGTGAAACGAGTATGGTATCAACATGGGCTGAAAGGCCACTCTGCCAGGAAGAAGCCATTAAACCAAATTTTTTTTATTATTATTTTTAAAGCGCCATTGATTCCAGGGCGCTGTACATTCGAGGGGGTTACATACATAACACAAGTCAAACGAGTACAATGATAAATGAATAATGACAATTGGCACGACAGAGGGAGAGAGGACCCTACCCGCGAGGGCTTACAATCTACAAGGAGGGGGAAAGAGACAGGAGGTGAGGGGCAGACATGTTTGTGGAGGAAGTAGTGACAGCAAGGTTAGTGTAGGTTATAGGCAAGCCTGAAGAAATGGGTTTTCAGATTGCTTTTGAAGCTGGTGAAAGTGGAGGAGAGTCTGATGTGTTGGGGCAGTGAGTTCCAGAGTGTGGGTGAAGCACGGGAGAAGTCTGAAACATATGAAACATATGAAAGCCAGATTAATGTTTGCAAATGCACACCGGAACAAAGACCTACATTTTTGGAGACATGTCCTGTGGTCTGACAAAACTGTTTGGCCATAATGACCATTGTTACGTTTGGAGGAAAAAGGGAAAAACTTGGAAGCCTAAGAACACCATCCCAACTGTGAAACACAAGGTTGCTAGCATTATGTTGTGGTTTGTTTTTTTTTTGCTGCAGGAGGTACTGGTGCACTTCACAAAATAGATGGCATCATGAGGAAAGAAGATTATGTGGTAATACTTAGGACATCAGCCAGGAAGTTAAAGCTTGGGTGGAAATGGCCAATGACCGGAAGCATGCTGCCAAACTGGTTACCAAGTGGCTTAAGGATAACCATGTCAATGTTTTATAGTGGTCATCACAAAGCCCTGATCTCAGTCCTATTGAAAATTTATGGGCAAAGCTGAAAAGGCAGGTGTGAGCAAGACGACCTACAGACAGGGCTCAGTTACACCAGTTCTGTCGGTAGGAATTGTGGCCCATTCCTCCTAACTATTGTTTGACCCAAGTCATACAGTTCAAGGGCAATGCTACCAAATACTAATGAAATGTATGGAAACTTTTGACTTTGCAGAAAGTAATAAAAATGCCTCAAAAAAGTCTCTCTCTCATTATTCTGGTATTTGGAAAATATAAATAATTTTGGGAATCCTAATTGACCTAAACCAGGTAAGGTTTATTCTGATTTCATGTCAGGTAGTGAGAAAAACATGTATATACGTCTTTTTTTTATATAGTGCATGTAAACTTCTGGTTTCAACTGTAACTGCAGTGCAGGATTTTAGAAAGTTTTTGCTTTCGGCACATTAATGTGCTGTAGGCTTCTGTATAGGAGTCATTTGACTCGGTTGTGGTTTTTTTTCCCGTACAGAAACACATTGCAGTTAAAACTTATAGCTAGACCTTGTTCCTTTGTGATAACAGCTGATCGCTAGAGAAGTTGGAGCTCTAGTATTCAATGGTCTTCTAGTAAATAAAGGTTTAAAGGGGTTGTCCAGTAAATCAAGCAGGCTGAACTGGATGGACGTCTTGTCTTTTCAGCCTTACAAACTATGTAAGTACTGCTACCCAATAAAAAAAATCCTCCTATTCCCCATAATGTCTAGTCATTGCCGATGCTTTACATCACAGCTCTGGATGGTGTTTTAAAGGGGTTGTCTCACTACATTGATTCATCTTACCTCAGTCCTGTCTTCAGTTTCATTTGAATTCAGGGGCCTGTTTACTGGCCAGATCTGTAGCTATAGTGATCACTGCTGACAGCCTATCAGAAGAGATTTAACAGGTCTGTAGCTGTAGCAACCTGAGGGGCTAATGCAGTCCATACAAGAGGAGATGTTTAGGAATAGGTAGGACACTGCTAATGGACACATTGCAAAGTGACTTGTTTTTGCAAGATCTTTAAAATAAAAAGCAATCCTTGTAGTGAGACAACCCCTTTAAGGCAGCGACAGGTGACTGCTTCTTATTAGCATTTTTTTTTTATTAACTGAACAAACTGTTCAAGCTTTTTTTTTATTTTTACTGTACCACATCAATTTAACCTTTTGCTGCAGAATGCTGTATATTTATGGTGCTGGTGTAAAGCGCTGTAAATATACATCCAGGAATGTCATGGGCACAGAATAACCTTCTTACATTTTTTAGTAAATGCAGTCAAAATTGGAGCTCTAGCTTGTAGGTATGTACTACCAGACAGGATTTCCAGCCTCTGCCATTAGTAGTACTGGATAGAGTGTTGGCTGTTAGCCCCGGTTCACACGGCTTATTCAAGCCGGAATTGCGAGCCGGATTGCGCTCGCAATTCCGGCGTGAATAAGGGGCGGGGCGCGGCCCGCCGGCCCCATAGACTTCCATTATCCACAGCGCGTATTGCGCCTGGATAATGTGCAGGTCACTTTCTCCCCGCCCGGCGGACTCGCCGAGCTGGGAGGAGCGACGGAATCCACTGTTCTCTATGAGAACGGTGGATTACCGTAATTACTGCGACGGATTGGCGCCGTACTGCAGCGAAAATCCAGCGCGCAGTACGGCGCCGAAATAAGTCGTGTGAACGGCCCCTTAGTGTTTCTATTTTGCCGGATATGCCATGCATTTGACCTTGCTTATAGACGGTGAATGGAATAAGTGACCATGTCTTACAGTGAAGGACCTTTTCTCATTTTAGGAGGAATGGAGCTGTCACCCACATCAAGATTCAGAACACTGGTGATTACTATGACCTGTATGGAGGGGAGAAATTTGCCACTTTGGCTGAGTTGGTCCAGTATTACATGGAACATCACGGGCAATTAAAAGAGAAGAATGGAGATGTCATTGAGCTTAAATATCCTCTGAACTGTGCAGATCCTACATCTGAGAGGTGAGTGTGCTTTGATCAAATTGCATAAAAGTTACAAGGGTATTCACATTCCAGATATTAACAGCATTTCGAGATGGATATGCCACAAATGTCTGATCAGAATGGGACTGGGTCTGGGTGAGACCACCAGCTGTTTGTGCTCTGGGTGAACAAATGGAAAGGGGACTTTGCGTGCATGACTCTCTCCATTCTTTTTATCGGAGGTCTGAGCACAGCTGAGTGAGTTTGCTTGGCTTTAATGGGGACGCCCTTTGAAAGTAATGTGCACATGCGTGGTTATCTCTGTTCTATGCAGCTGCAGTACAAAGGAGAACAGGGGCACGTTATTGAGATAGGTGTGGGTCTCCGTTCCTAGACCTATAGCTATCAGACTTTTTTATGGCATGTCCTGCCAGTGTGCCACCAATGTCTGAGATGAGAACACTGCTTTAAAGGGAGTATGTAATCAAAAAATTACCTATTATTTAACTCATGTTTTTGTTAAACACATTTTTTTAAGTATTTTTTTTTATATTACCATCCATATACACTGCCCTAAAAAATAAAAGGAACACTAAAATACCACATCCCAGATCTCGATGAATGAAATATTCCAGTTACAATTCTCCATAATATAGTGGAATGCGTTGGGAACAATAAAACACAAAAATGATCAATGAAAATGAATATCCCATGGAGGTCTAGATTTTGAATGATACTAAAAATTAAAGTGGAAAATCAAATTTCAGGCTGATTCAACTTCAGTGGAAATACTTCTAGACAAGGAAATGAGGCTTAGTAGTGTGTGTGGTCTCCATGTGCCTGTATGACCTTCCTACAATGCCTGGGCATGCTTCTGATGAGGCAACTGATGTTCTCCTGAGGGATCTCCTTCCTTACCTGGATCAAAGCATCAGTCAACTCCTTGACAGTCTGTAGTGCAACGTGGCGTTGGTGGCTGGAACGAGACATGATGTTCCAGATTTGTTCGATTGGATTCAGATCTAGAAAACTGTCTTATATAGAAGTCAATGGGTCTGCTCCTGTTCACAGAATTCTATGTCCATGTTGCTGCTGTAAAGCATCTCTCGATGGTGTTAACGCCTTAACGACACTGGACATAAACTTACGTCCCAGTAAGGGCCTTTATAGCGTGATCCCGCTACATAGCCAGCGGCTGTCAGCTGCTGATTGAAGCTAACACTCAGCGGTTACAGCGTGGGATGGAGCCAAAGTCATTCTGCGCTGTTTAACACCTTAGATGCCATTGGAAACATGGCTGCAGCGTCTTAATAAGAAAAGGCACCATTCCTCACTTCTGTGGACGCTGTAGAAGGAAAAAAATTCCAAGCACCAAAATTGCAGGTTATTTTTTTTGGGTCATTTCACATCCCCTAAAACTTGGAATAAAAGTTATCAAAAAAGTTGAATGTATTCCAAACGGGTACCAATAAAAAGTACACTTCAGCCTGCAAAAAATACACCCTAATGCAAGTCTGTTAATGCAAAAAAGTTATTGGTCACAGAAAATGGTGGCGCCGAACAAATTTCAAAACTAGAAAATGTTTTACGGTACTATAAGATAAAGAAGAGTGAACACCCTAAAAAAAGAATCCCCGCAAATACAGCGCAAGTATGTTTTTTTTTCACATTTTGCCCCACTTAGAATTTTTTTGCGGTTCCCAGTATATTTTATGGTATGGTAAATTACACCATTAGGCTATGTTCACACAATGTACTGCAATGTACAGTATGGCCGCAATTACGCCGATTGCTTTGGGAGTCGGGCTAATACGCGTGTACTGGCAGTCATTACTCGCGTCGCATATTCGCCGCAAGTAATTGACATGTCACTTATCTCCCCACGTGTACAATACGATCGTATTGTACGAGCGGGGAGAGGAGGCTTAATCCATAGTTCTCTATGAGAACTATGGATTACCGTAATTTTGACACGCATCTCGCCCTTGTTAGAGCGCAAATACGCGGCTAAATGCGTGCCAAAATTAGCCCGTGTGAACATAGCTTTAGAAAGTAAATCTTGTCCCTCAAAGTAAAAGCCCTCATTTGTCTAGGTAGGTGGAAAAATAAAAACGCTATTGCTCTTGGAAGGCAATGAGGAAAAAACAAACTTGTGAACCCAAAAAAATGCAAGGTCCTTAAGAGGTTAAAAGCAGTTCAGGCAAAATGGTTGTCGTCATATGTAGAAAACAGAAATGAGAAAATCCACAATCAACACATTATAACCGCTAAGAAGAAGAGAATATGTATCAGTATCTCATTTTAATTAGGAAAACAAATATATTGGTGATGGATTTCCTTTAAATGTAATTTTGCTGTACTGACTAACAAAGAGTACATCATTAGATGCCTGTTCATGAATGTTTACTGACTAATGACGCATGTACATGGAAGAGGCAAACCATGTGATGCCATGTTTAATGCAATACAAGAAAAGCAAAGATTGAACAAAATCGGAGTTATGCCAGTCCCATTTTATTGTATGTTCGTAGGTTTTAACAATTTTATATGTTATATATTTTTAAGCTAATATTATAATTTGCAGTGTAACATTTTCTCACTACGATGATTATCTTTTCACCCGTAGAAAAGGTAAAGGTATGCTAGGAGATGAAGATTTTATCTTCTCTTAGGCCGTGTTCACACGGCTTATTCCCGACGGATTTGTGAGCCGGATTGCGCTCACAAATCCGGCGTGAATAAGGGGCGGGAGGGGGGCGGGGCCGGAGCGCGGCGGGGGCGCCGCTCCCCGGCCCCATAGACAATGCATTGTTTACGGCGCGTACGCGCCGTCAAATAATGTTCATGTCACTTTCTCCCCCCGCGGCAGATTCGCCGAGCGGGTAGGAGCGACGGAATCCACTGTTCTCTATGAGAGCAGTGGATTACCGTAATGACTCCGACGGATTGGCGCCGTACTGCAGCGCAAATCCGACGGAGTACGGCGCCAATCCGCGGAGAAATAAGCCGTGTGAACGAGGCCTTAGGCTATGTTCACACGGCTTAACTGCGAGGCGTAATTCTGCCCCGCAATTACGCCGTGTGGCCGGGGGCGGGGCGGGAGCGGGGGAGCGAGCGGGGGGCCGGCACTTCGCTGGCCCATAGACAGTCATTACTAGCGGCGCGTATACGCCGCTAGAAAGTGACCTGTCAATTATCTCCCCCCTCGGCGTATTCGCCGAGCAGGGAGAGGAGACGTAATGCATAGTTCTCTATGAGAACTGTGCATTACCGTAGTTACTGGGACGGATTCAGCCCGTAATTGGCGCACTCCGACACATAATTACGGACTGAATTACGTCCCATTATAAGCCGTGTGAACATGGCCTTAGAGTACACAAGTTTCTCTGATTACTGACCCCTTCTCCCCACCTCACTCTCTTATCTGATTGCTCTAATAGGCTGTCAGTCAGTTCGAGCATGGTGGTTCACTCCCTGCAGTCTCGCAGTCTAGCAATGTAGTTTGTCTACCTAACTAAATGAAAAGCTTTCACCCTTCACAGCTCTGTAGCCTTGTGTACTACCATTTATTAATCCTCTGCATGTCACTGTAACATGAATAGCTAGGAACAGCAGAGCTGATAGGTCAATCTCTGCAATAGAACCGCCCACAGCCTGACCAGGAAGTACATCTCTAAAGCTGGCTGTGGCTCTGTGAAACTACGGGGTAAGACCACCTCTTTAAAGGCACCAATATTTGTCCAAAACTGTTTATTTGATTATTGATTTATCTTTGGAAGTGATAAATATGAACTCTTTGATAAATTTGTACATAAACATTTGATTTCCTTTTTCTTTTTGGGGTTTAGGTGGTTTCAGGGACACCTCTCTGGGAAAGAAGCAGAGAAATTATTAACTGAAAAAGGAAAACATGGTAGTTTTCTTGTACGAGAGAGCCAGAGCCACCCTGGAGATTTTGTTCTCTCTGTGCGCACCAGTGATGACAAAGGAGAGAGCAATGACGGCAAGTCTAAAGTGACTCATGTCATGATAAGGTGCCAGGTAATCCATCTGGAGAAACGCTTTACTTTCATTTACTGATTTCTGAAGAAAGAGAAAAACATTGTGTTATAGAAGGGATTGCTCTTTCTAAAGTTCCATAAGGATGTATAGTGTAATCAATACAGTTTGGTAAAAGCTGCAGAGTTTAAGGGCTGATTTACACGGCTTATTCAAGCCGTAATTGCGGGACGGATTTCGCACGCAATTACGGCTTGAATAAGGGGCGGGGGGGAGCCCCCCGGCCCCATAGACATGCATTATCCACGGCCTGTATCCCGCCGGGATAATGTGCATGTCACTTTCTCCCCGCCCGGCGGATTCGCCGAGCGGATGGCAGAGACGGAATCCACAGTTCTCTATTAGAACTGTGGATTACCGTAATGGCTGGGATGGATTCCAGCCGTATTGCAGCGCAGTACAGCGCGCAATACGGCTGCAATCCATCCCTGAAGTAAGCCGTGTGAACGAGCCCTTAAGACGCCCATCCAAGTATATAAGAACTCCTTATAGGTAGCAATTTTTTAGTGTAGGAAAAGTAAAAGGAGTGAAATGATAAAATGTAACTTTTAATTAATTTTAAAGAAAAATTGTAAAGAACCACAACAAAGAAATCCATGGCACAAGTACATATCATAAGTAGAATCAATGCACAGAAATTGTGCAGCTTTTAGGGGCTGGTAGTCTAAATCCAGTCTAAATCCGTACATCTATTAGAACAATCTTGCTTCTCTGATCTGGCGGTACATATATTTAATCCCTTCATGTATTTTGACGTACTCTTACATCCAAATAGTATGAAGGGTGTATGGAGCGGCTCGTATGTTGAGCCTATTTCATACATGGCGGGTGTAGGCTGTAAATTCCAAGCAGTAACCACCGCTATCAGAGGGGATTGGAGCCGGCTCAGATTCCTGCTGTTTAAAACTTTAGATGCCGCAGCATCTAAATGAACGAGGAACGGTGATACAAATGCCCTAAAACAGTGGCCAAATAGAGGATAAAAGAGCCAATGTAGCCCAGGGTGGACTAGCATTTGCTTTTTTTGCCAACGCATATGCTTATTTTACGGGGTTCAATAACATAATCTACTACGCTATGGAGTCCTGCAGGAAATGCGTATGCCATCGGGAAATAGAGCAAATGTAGCCCACAACATCCAAACTAGCACTTCACCTAGGAAGCCCCGATCCAGCTAAGGTTAAGAGACTCCTAATTCGGAGCCTGTGAATGCCCCCATTTGGGGGGTGGGACTTCAAATAGACTTAGCAAAGCTTACACCCTAGTAGCTACCTGACATGGCATTGGTTGTCTTCAAACAGTGCTGATGTGACTGTTAGGCCGTGTTCACACGGCTTATTCCCGACGGATTTGTGAGCCGTATTGAGCTC
>JAODAL010008620.1:0-50000 GCA_025379985.1 Phyllomedusa bahiana | reverse complement strand
AATCAGTGCTGGCAGAATCCGTGTGTTCAGGGACACACACCTTTAAAAACTGGAATGGTATGATTCAGCATTACATTTTTAATAGTGAATTCCACATAACAATATTGAGTAATAGTGAAAAAAAAAAGTTGCAGTTCTCAAAAAACAAAACAGGATAGGTATAGTGCTGGCCGACTATTTCCAGACCAATGACCTATCCAGAAAAGAAAGTTGTGGCACTCCAGTTGATCTAGAAAAGGTTAAGTGCACTTTTTTTCCTCTTGTAACAGGAGATCCACGTAGATATGTTTTCATGTACTGTAATTACATTCATACGAGTATGTTAGTAACTACAGAGAATACCCATGTTCAGTGTGAATAATGTTCTATC
Source organism: Phyllomedusa bahiana (assembly GCA_025379985.1). Classification (NCBI taxonomy): domain Eukaryota; kingdom Metazoa; phylum Chordata; class Amphibia; order Anura; family Hylidae; genus Phyllomedusa; species Phyllomedusa bahiana. The sequence goes on along the minus strand of JAODAL010008620.1, from coordinate 49,630 downwards.
CCCTGATCTGATCATCTGGTAAAATTCCACTACTGGTGTCTGTTCTTCCAAGCTGCATGCTATTTATACTTTCCTATCTGGTGAGATGGAGAGAGCTATGGCAAAGAGTTAACAATCGGCCTGAAAGCCATCAGCCATTTCATGCCTTGTATCTGTGGATTTTAACATGGAAAATCGTTCCTTATGGAGTTTTTTTCTTGCTGTTGTGTGATACAGTTTAACGTGGAATTTCAGAAGAACAGCACAGAATAGCATTATATGGTCTGGTTCATGTCTGCATCGAAGGTTCCCTTCAGAACGTCTATTGTGGTTTCCATCGGGAATAATGGAAAACATAGTGCAGCACAGTGAGCAATTTTTTCTGTTAAAATGATGGACACTGTAGTGGAAACCCGACAGACCCCCATTGTAGCCAATCAGGTTTGTCAGGCACCGTTGGTGTCCGTTGTAAAATGCCTACGCATTTGCTACAGATGTTTTAAACTGATCCTCCAACGGAGATGTGAACCTGGCCTAAGAAAAGATGCCCCAGAATTGTTATTTCATGTAGAACACAAGTAACACCGTGCAATTGCACTGAAAATTCAGTCTGGTCTATAAACCTTGATGTGAAGAAGTTGTTCCTTGTCAGGTTGTGGTGATACTGCATGGTTATGCATTGATAGTTACATAGTTACTACTGTTGAAAAGAGACCTTATGTCCATTAAGTTCAACCAAGGTGGGGAAAGAGTGGAATGAAGGAAGGAGGATAGGAAAAAAAAATTCTCCCCCCCTCATTAAAGTCAATAGAAAAAAACAAACCTAAAACCCTTAACTTTTAGATCATGCTATGTTTTCAAGGGTTTGCAGCATTGTTTCAAACCACTGCAAAATAAGGACATTTATACATTTTGATTTTGCTCACTTGCATCTTGGTGAATGTCTTGCAGAAATGCTCAGAAATTTTCTAGTGATTCAAAAATAATATACAGAATTTGTCCTTTCCTTACTGATGGATCTTAAAGGGAATATATAACTTTTTATACATTTGTGTACTAATTAAAAAGAGATCCTGTTGGATATTCTTTTCTTCTTAGCTGTTTTTATTTTCTGATTGTAGTTTTTTTTTTTTCTGTGTATGATTATGGGGGAACCATCTTGCCTCGGCTGCTTTTAACAGCATTTAGAGAGATGCTTTACAGCAGCTTAATGAACATAGGAGCCTGTGAACTGGAGAAGACCCATTGACTTCTATAGGAGAATTTTCTAGGCATGCTCTGTGACTTGGGAAGAAATTGGTGGGCAGGGAGGGGTGTGACTATCTCCTATCGTGAATGGCGGATCCTGTGTTATCTATACACATTGGTGTCACCTTTCAGTGTAAACCTGCTGTGCTGATAATGAGGAGACCAGAAATTATTAAAAAGTGTTTTCCTATAAAAGCATAAGTTAAAACTTACCGTATAAACCGACCCGAATATAAGCCGAGGCACCTACTTTTGCCACAAAAAACTGGGAAAATGTATTGACTCGAGTATAAGCCTAGGGTAGAAAATGCAGCGCCTACTGGTAAATTTCAGAAATAAAAATGGATACCAATAAAATGACATAGGCAGGTATAGGTAGTTTAATGTCCCCCATAGGCACGTATAGGCAGTTTAATGACCCCAATAGGCAGGTATAGGCAAGTATATGTCCCCAATAGCATGTATGTCCCCTATAGGCAGGTATAGGCTATTATAGGCATGTATACGTCCCCTATAGGCAGGTATAGGCTATTATAGGCAGGTATTTGTCCCTCATAGGTAGGCATAGGCTATTATAGGCAGGTATTTGTAGCCTTATTGGTAGGTATAGGCTATTATAGGCAGGTATTTGTCCCCTCATAGGTAGGTATAGGCTATTATAGGCAGGTAAAGGCTATTATAGGCAGGTATATTTCCCCGCATAGGCAAGTAGAGGCTATTATAGGCAGATATATGTTCCCACATAGGCAGGGCTTGTTTAAAAAAAAAAAAAAAAAAAAAGAAAAAAAGCAAGTACTTAACTCACTCCCCCGCTGCTCCGATTCCCGGGCGCTCTGTCTTCTGGCACAGGCACCGTGATGTCATCATGCCGCCCAGGCAGCGTGATGACATTGCACGCTGCCTGTGCAAGTCTGCTTGCGGCCTTCCAGACTTCTGTTGCAGAGCAGGGAGTGCTCGCTCTGTGCTTCACAATAGAGTCTTCCGCTGTATACGCTCCCAGGAGTCGTATACAGCTGAAGCAATCCCCGCCGGTGCCTGGGCCATGGCAGTGCTCGGACGCTGACGGGTGACTGGATAGTAAGCTGTGTGTGCTCACAGGAGGCGCATACAGCTGCAAATATTGCAGACGCTATCGGCTAACTCGGTCTTCAGCTGTATGCGACTCGCAGAGGAGTCGCGTACAGGTGCAGTGCCCCTGCCGGCGCCTGGGCCGTCGCAGCGCCCGAGCGCCGACTGTGACTGAAGTATAGGTGGAGGACGGCTTTTTCAGCTAATTTTTTGGGCTGAAAAACTCGGCTTATACTTGAGTATATATGGTAGGTAATTTTTGATGACACGACCCCTTTAATAGTTGAATAGATAATAAACTGTTGTTTATAGTATAACTATTAGGCCTCGTTCACACGGCTTATTTGTCCGCGGATTGGCGCCGTACTCCGCGCCGGATTTGCGCTGCAGTACGGCGCCAATCCGTCGGACTAATTACGGTAATCCACTGCTCTCATAGAGAACAGTGGATTCCGTCGCTTCTCCCCGCTCGGCGAATCCGCCGGGCGGGGAGAAAGTGACATGCACATTATTTACGGCGTGGACGCGCCGTAGATAATGCATTGTCTATGGGGCCGGTGGGCTGCTTCCCCGCCGCGTCCCGCCCCTTATTCACGCCGGATTTGCGAGCGCAATCCGGCTCGTAAATCTGGCGTGAATAAGCCGTGTGAACGGGGCCTTAGATAAATGACTGTACACTGCTGATGTTCGTGGCCGTTCACATGTGTTATAGACTACATCTGAGGTATCCTTCAGGGTACCGTGAGAAAAGGTACCCTGACGGATACTGCAGCATAGCTGCCCTGTCTCTGTAGCAATCAATAAAGCAAACTTATTCCGATGTGGACAATGTTTGCTTTATTACTCAACTGTTTATGCTTTCCCTGCGTGACTGAAAAGTGTAACGTACCAATTTTTTGATACCATCGGGACATCAAGCAAACATAAGACTACATTTGCTCCATTGAGTGTTGTGGGACCGCAGCAGTTGTGTACATTTTTCACACTAACCTGATGGCTGTCTTGGAGATAGTCCTTAACATCGTACAAATAGCATCTTACATATTTGCCAGTGAGTAACTTGGGCAGTGTAGATAGAAAGCAATGCACAATGCTAAAAGTATGGGATTTTCAATGGCTAATTATTTTGTACAGATGTATGGTTATTGGCATCTATTGAAGGGTGGCATTTGCATAGTTAGCATACTTTTTTTTTTTTTTATTCCATTTTTGTTCTCCTTAACTGTGGCAGTGCAGCATTCTGTCTGTAGGGAAAAAAACCGCATTGCCTGTGTTATAGTTTCTCTTGCTGCAGTGTCTGAGGCAAGGTGTAGTGCTGCATAATGAGAACTTTTGGAGTAAAAAGGCTAGACCTAAATGACCATGACTCTGTTTAATTTAGAATTAACAACTGCAAACAGATGGCCTACACATCACTTAGCCCGGCGTGTAAGCACCACTAATTCCTATTAATTATACATTCCACTGAAGGTAAATATATGTGATGCAAAGAGGTCACACAGTTGTATGTAAAGGGCTTATTTTTTACCAGAAGGTGCAGTCAGATACTTTAAAGAAAACTGTAATTTGTTGCTAGAAGAACACTATACACTTGAATGTTACGTGAAGAATGAGGAAGGCTAGAATAAACCTCTAGCTTAAAATAAAAGGAATTTAAGGGGATTTCTAGTTCTAAAAGATAGAGGGATAAACAAAATTTGTAACATAACTACTTTATAAGATAACTATAAAAATATTAGATATTAAGTAAATGCTATAAATCAAGGTGCAAATAGAAATGTAGTAGAAGATGATGCTGGCCCTCAACCAAATGACAAATTATAAATAAATTGATAAGAATGTAAGATGAAAGAATGAGTAACATTAGGAATGACCTATTTACCCGTTTCTATATAGAGGAGAGTGGAGTACAGTCACAAAGGTGTTAAAACGAAAGTTAAAAGAAGTAGGAGACATTAGCCCTGTCATTTCACCAGCTTCAAAAGCAACCTGAAAACCCATCTTCTCAGAATAGCCCATAAACTACAGCACCCCTGCTGTCACTACACCCTCCACAAACATGTCTACTCCCACCTTCTGTCTCTTTCCCTCTTCCTTGTAGATTGTAAGGGATTGATCACACGGAGTTTTCACTCCGTGTTACAAGCGCGTTAGGGATCCGTCTTGGGGTCTGCTCTGTCGGTCCCCAAGATGGATCTAACAATTAGCAGTGAGATTATCACTGCTCGCTGTGCTGAACACGCAGCAGCGTTCACATGAGAGAACGCAGCTGCGCTCCGTCTTGAAAAGAATTGACATGCAACTGACATGCAATTCTTTTCAAGATGGAGCGCAGCTGCGCTATTAAAACACGCAGCGGCGTTCTCTCATGTGAATGCCGCTGCGTGTTCAGCACAGCGAGTGTATTTGCAGGGCGTAATTACGCCCCGCAATAATGCCGTGTGACCGGGGGCAGGGTGGGAGGGGGGGAGGGAGCGGGGGGCCGGCACTTCGCCGGTCCATAGACTTGAATTCTAGCGGCGCGTATTTGCGGCTAGTAATTCACATGTCAATTATCTCCGGGTGGGGAGAGGAGACGTAATCCATAGTTCTCTATGAGAACTGTGAATTACCGTAATGAATGGGCCGTTTTCAGCCCGTAATTGGCGCACTTCGGCGCGTAATTACGGACCGAAATACAGCCCATTTTAAGCTGTGTGAACATGGCCTAATTGTTAGATCCATCTTGGGGACCGACAGAGCAGACCCCAAGACGGATCCTTAAAGCGCTTGTAACATGGAGTGTAAACTCCGTGTGAACAAGCCCTAAGCCTTCGCGGGCAGGGTTCTTTTTCCCTCTGTGCCAGTTGTTTGTCACATTCTGTCAGCATTGAACAACTTTGACTTATGTTTGTAACCCTCTTGAATGTACAGCGCCCTGGAATCAATGGCGCTCTAAAATAAATAATAATCATTCATAAGTGATCGGGAAGTTCTCTTATCAAACCTGTCTGCGACCAGGACAGAAGCTGAAAGGGGTTTTGCCACAATGTTAAATTGATGTGGAAAGCTTGCAAATTTAAATAATAAGCGCTTTCACCATTCATAATTATTAAAAATTCTGGACCGTTTTTTTTTTTTTTTTTTTTTCAAGCTGCTCTCTTAGTGATTCATAGTGTACAGCTCTTCTCCAGGGGATACGACCAGTGATGAGAGCTCCTCCGTCCTGGCTGCACATGCTCAGACATCAACTCTCCTCTGAGGCAGCGACTGTCGCTCTCTTCACTGGCTAGTAATCACACACACTCACTCACTGCTGAGCAAGTATTGAATCCCAAGTGCTCTCATTTTATTCCTTCTATACTCTTTAGTAATTAATCAAACAGTGCAAATAAAAAAAGTAGAGCCTCAATCAGGTATGTGCATTGAGGAAACACAAATCCACATTTGGTTCCTGCAGGGATTTGAACGTAGCACCCCTATGTTAGAAGGCAGAAGTGCTAACCACTGAAATACATTGTAGTTATTTACAGCTCTTTATATAAACAGACGTTTGTTTGACTAGAGTGAGCACACTGTGGGGAAAGCAATTGTCTTATCTGTGCCCTTAAAACTACTTTAGCTCTTTACCCTTTTCAGACACTTCAAAGGATACCTCATTGTGGATAAAGTAAAGTTTTGCATCTTCGTACTAATAACATGCAGGCATCATATGTCGTATGGGGAGAAAAACTTTGAGAATCACTTGTTGAGAAAGATCTGGGTGTAGTTGTAGATCAAAGACTGCATAACAGCAGGCAATGTCTGTCAGCGGCCTCTAAGGCCAGCAGGGTTTTGGCGTGTATTAAAAGAGGCATGGCTTTGGGGGACAAGGATATAATATTGCCATTATATAAAGCACTCCTCCTATAAAGCATGCTGTTCAGTTCTGGGCTCCAGTTCATGAAAATGATGTACTGGAGTTAGAGAAAGTACAAAGACCAGCAACCAAACTAATTTGCTGGATGGAGCATCTTCGTTATGAGGAAAGGTTAAAAGAATTAAAATTATATAGTCTATGGGAAATACAGTTAAGAAAAGAAGTATTTTTTACACTGGCGATTTTGCAAGTTTTTCCACCTACAAAGAATGGAGAGGTCTGTAATTTTTATCGTATATACACTTCATCTGTGAGAGACAGAATCTAAAAAAATTCCAGAAAATAACACTGTATGATTTTTTCAATAATTAATTTGCTTTTTATTGCATGAAATAAGTATTTGCTCACTCCCAACCAGGAAGAATTATGGCTTTCACAGACCTGTTTTCTTTAAGAGGCCATCCTACTCTGCATTCATAACCTGTATTAATTGCACCTATTTGAACTTGGTTCCCTTGCTCATGCCAGCACATATCCAGGTCTGTTTGAAGTCTGCAAATGAACATTTGGATGATTCAGAGGAGGCATGGGAGAAGGTCATGTGGTCAGATGAGACCAAAATTGAACTTTTTGGTATCCGCTCTACTTGCTGTGTTTGGAGGAAGAAGGATGAGTAGAACCCCAAGAACACCATCCTAACCATGAAGCATGGGGGTGGAAATATCATACTTAGGGGGTGCTTTACTGCAAAGGGGACAGGGCGACTACATAGTATTGAATGGAGGATGGATGGGACCATGTATCGCCAGATTTTGCCCAACAAGCTACTTCCCTTGGTAAGAGCATTAAAGATGGGTCGTGGCTGGGTCTTCCAGCATGACAATGACTCGAAACACACAGCCAGGGTAACTAAAGAGTGGCTCTGTAAGAAGCATTTCAAGGTCGTGTAGTGGCCTAGCCAGTCTCTAGATCTGAACCAAATCAAAAATCTGTGGAGGGACCTGAAACTCAATGCAGCCCTGAAACCTCAAAGGTCTGGATGGAGGAGTGTTAAAAAAAAGTTATTCAACAGCATATACAGTAAAGAAATTGGTGAAATGAGTGCATGCCTAATAGACCAGGATCAAGGTCAATCAGAAATAAGCAAAAAAATATTGAAAAAGACAGCACTTCAAAAAAAAAAAAAAGAAAGAGTGGCTTATTAACCCAACAACGTTTCAGCTCTGAGCAGGGCCTTTTTCAAGCTTGCTGCTGTTAATGCCGAAGAGCTAAATTTTTGTCTCCTCCGACCGCAGCACCTTCTCCCAATCACTCACAGAATTATCCAGGTGTTCATTGGCAAACTTCAGATGCGCCTGCACATGTGTCTTTCTGAGCAGGGGGACCTTGCGGACACTGCAGGATTTTAAAACCATTACGACGTAATCTGTAAACAATAGTTTTCTTGGGGATTGTGGTCCCAGCTGCCTTGAGATCATTAACAAGTTCCCCCCGTGTAGTTTTAGGCTGATCCCTCGCCTAAATTAAATATGACCTAAAATATAAAGCCAAAGCAATCCAGGAGTTTATTAAAGCAAAGAATTGGAATATTCTTAAGTGGCCAAGTCAGTCACCTGATCTGAACCCAATTGAGCATACATTTCACTTGTTAAAGACTAAACTTCAGACAGGCTCACAAACGCACAGCAACTGAAAACTTCTGTAGTAAAGGCCTGACAGAGCAATAAAAAGGAAGAAACACAGCATCTGGTGATGTCCATGAGTTCAAGACATCAGGCAGTCATTGCCAACAAAGGGTTTATAACTAAGTATTAGAAATTAACATGTTATTTACAATTCTTTAATTTGTATAATTACTTTTGGTTCCTTTAAAAACAGGGTGGCACATGTTAAGGAGCAGAAACTCCTAAACTCCAATTTTAATGTGGATACCCTGAAATGAAAGCTGAAAGTCTGGACTATATGTTCATATCCATTATATAACTATAACTTGAATATAGTTTATATAAAACAAAAAATTTGTGTTGGTGTCCAAATATATATGGACCTACGGAAGTCAGTTGCTGTTCACAGGCTACTATGTCCATGTAGTTGCCGTAAAGCATCTCTCTAAAATACTGTTAAAAGCAGGCATAATGACTCCCCCATAACCATTTGCAGAAAACAGAAATAAAATCTACAATCAGAAAATTAAAACCACTAAGAAAAGAATATGTATTGGTATCTCGCTTAATTATATCACCCTAACTCTAAAATGTACCTTTTATTAATATACTATTAAAATATTACAAAATCATTCACTCAAAAACAACTAAAGTACCTATATAAATCTAAATTTCTATCCCTGACGCGTTTCCCCCCCTAAAAGATGTCCGGGGGTTCATCAGGGGAACTTTACAGACATTGGATGCCGATACTTCTCATAGTTGTTCACTAGTGTATGATAATGGCAACACCTGGTATACTCTACTCCAAACTTATATAGACAGAGTAGGAGGAGCACACTTACCCACATGGTTACGGCGTCTAATTATTCCTATAGCGCATGCGCGGGTGAACACACTTCACTGCGCTCACCCGGCGAGAATTTCTCTCCATTGCGCAAGCACAAGTTGCCGCGCGTCACTACCTGTCAACCGCATCACGGCCAGTTATCCATGGTCACCGCGCCTGCGCGAGCGTCTCCTTTGTATCCTAGAGACCGCTCTGTATCGGATCTAATACAGCGCGCCTGCGCCGCGCGTCACTACCTGTCATTCGCCTCACGGCCAGCGCTCCATGGTCCCAGTGCCTGCACGAGCGTCTCCTTTGTATCCTAGAGACCGCTCTGTGTAAGGTCTTATACAACGCGCCTGCGGCAGTAAGTCTCGTTTGTCGCAGTCGTGCTTGCCCGACCATGTGATGCCAGAACAATACACATGATGGATGCTGAGACGTTCAGGCATACAGAAAATTACCTTCTTCTTTCTAATATATGACTGCCCCTATACCATTCAATGATCTTTAGATATACGTCGGAACACCACAATGTATAATTCTACATGGTAGCCCGTCTTATTAAACTCGGCGCATATACATGACATCATGTTCTATGATAATCAAAAATTCAAAGTTGCTTAAGCAGCATGGTAAGAACCTATGTATTTATGGCTCCTATTCTCAAATTTAACCAATACAGATACCATAACTTGTCTAATGTATAATCAAAGTGTGCCTAGACATCACACTGTTAGATCTTATCATGTAAAAACCTCCTATATAGCTTTGGATTTCACTGAGTCAAATATCCCCAGAGCTGCCCAAAAAAAAAAATAGAAATAACCTATACAAAGAAAAGCAATATAAATAGTCAGATATAAATGGGGTATTGGTCACACATCCCATCCAAAATTAGAAGTATACAATTGAGTCCTTGTAGTAAAGCTTTAGATAAAACAACCAAAATATAAAATTTCATTTAAGCCTTTTGGTTTCAAAGATTTTAGCCTGTATGTCCACTCCGTTTCTTTACACAATAAACCTTTTGTCTACATCCCCTTTCTTGGTGATTGTGTTGATCTTTTCTATACACACAAAGGTCAGGTTAGATGGAAGACCTTCATGCTCAAGCCAGATATTATTTGAAAGTGGAGTTTCTCTTCTATGTTTAATATCTCCGAGATGTTCTCCTATGCGTACCTTAATCGGTCTTATGGTCTTTCCCACATACTGTTTGCCACAGCTGCAGTTGCAGAGATAGACTACCCCCTGAGTTCGACAATTCATAAAGTCTCTTATTTCATACACCTTTCCTGTCACACTACTCTCAAATCTCTTGGTTTGACATATAAATTTACAGTAAACACAGTTTCCACATCTGAACATGCCTACAGGCCTTCGTTCTAGCCATGTTCTCTCAGAGGTTGTTGGTACGAAATGGCTTCGAACGAGTCTATCCTTCAGGGATCTACCCCTTCTATAGGTTACTTGTGGTCTTTCCGGTAGGCAGTCAATCAAATCACTGTCTGATTTTAAGACAGCCCAGTGTTTACGTAGTATCTTCATTATCTCATTGCTGTGGTCATCAAAAGTACCTATTACTCTGAATTGCATGGATTCATTTGCTTTAATTACCTTAGAATTTAAAAGGCTATTCCTATCACATGAGAGAGCATTTTTGAAAGCTGGTTTTAAGACTTCTAGAGGATATCCTCTCTCCCTAAAACAATTACAGAGATCTTTCGCTTGTCTATGATAATCCTCAATTCTAGAACAATTTCTCCGTACCCTTAGGTACTGTCCCTTGGGGATACCCTTTTTAAGATTTTCTGGGTGATAGGATTCCCACCTTAGGAGGCTATTAGTGGAGGTTTCCTTCCGGTATGTTTTTGTTTGAAGATTCTCAGATCCAAAAATGAGATTTCAGTTTTATGAATCTCGAAAGTGAATCTTAGACCAATTTCGTTCACATTAAGTGTCTCAATGAACTCCCTAAATGACGCCTCCGTGCCCTGCCACAGCACGAAGACGTCATCTATATATCTGCCCCAATACAAGATGTTCCCTGTATGGGATTCCATCTCCTCTCCGAACACCAGGGTCCGCTCCCACCAGCCCAGGAACAAATTGGCATATGTGGGAGCGCAGGGGCTCCCATAGCCGTGCCCCTGAGCAGGTGGTAGGGCCCTGGGCCCGAAGAGAAAATAGTTGTGGTGCAAGTGTGAACTCAAGAAGCTTCATAACCAGCTCGCTATAATCATCATACTGTCTCCCTCTCATTTGTAAGAAGTATTTTACCGCCTTAAGGCCCCAGTGGTGTGGAATGCTACTGTATAGCGCCTCCACATCCACTGAGGCCAACCATACATCTTGATCAACGTTAATGCCCTCAATCTTTTTCCGAAGGTCTGCTGTATCTCTTAAATAAGACGGCAATGTGGTTACAAAATCTTTTAGGATCTTGTCTACATAGATCCCTACATTTTGTATCAAGGAATTGATACCTGACACAATGGGGCGTCCCTTCAAGGGGACTAACCCCTTGTGTATCTTGGGTAATGAGTAAAATGTAGCAATCTGTGGTTTGGTAGGGAGAAGGAAGCGAGCTTCCTCTTTGGACAGGATTCCTCCATCTATGCCATCTATTATAATTAGTTCAAGTTCTTCTAAGAACTTTTTTTGTAGGATCTTCCCTTAGTACAGCATAGCATTCCTTATCTGCCAGTAGGCAATTACACATATTCATATATTTGATATTATCCATAATCACTATATTGCCCCCTTTATCGGAGGACTTGATTACTATATTAGAGTCTGATTCCAGATTTTGTAAGGCTTTCATTTCCTGTTTAGTCAAATTAGATCTATAATTATCATGTGTTTTCCTCTGAGTCAATTGTCCCTAGAGGTCTTAGATCACAGGTTAGTCCCTCGCAGAGAACGAGATCGCCACAATTAATTAAAAAGTGGGAACAAGAACTTCTAAATTCTTCTTTGAATTTAATGGGAATTCTTTTGGAGGAAGAGAAAATTATATTAGAAAGAACAGGGATCAAGTTGAAAGAGTTAATAGCAAAGGCGGTTCAATTGAGAACTGATCCCGATTTCTCAAGGAGAGAGACACTCCTTAAGAATTCAGTTGAAAAATATACACAAAATTTGAAAGATCGGAAACATAAACAGTATATACGAGATCTACACGAATTCAAAGAAGGGAGGGCCTTCTCAAACTTATTTGAGAGTGATCTAAAGGAAACTGATATTTCCTCTTCAGACCCTGAAACAATCTGACAGTGAGTCTTTTCCATCAAAATTTGGATCTTTTAAAGGTTGGTCAGGGGAGGAATAGAAGGGGTGGATTTAGACCTGGTAGTAGAGGATGGAGCAACATGAGAGGAGGAAGATACTGGGGAAGACAATACGAGACAAAATATAAATGGGTCGCAAGATCGACCAAATCAGGAAACATCAGTATCAAGTGGGGTGTCGTCCTCATGTTCTTCCTCCTCTGCGGTCCCTTTTTTAGATCAACAGGTGGATCCTCGATATACATTAAGGGAAAGTACAGTGAGACAACCCAAAGAGGGTGTGTGGAAATGGAAAGGCAGCGCCAGATAATTAATTTATCTCAGAGACAACTTACCTTAGTGGAATATAATGTGCTTTCCAAAGGTTTATCATTTGTACCGACCACAAGATATAATGAATTTAACTGGGTTAAGGATATAAATCTGTGTGTTCGAAAAATTAAATGGTTTAAATTCTTTAAAAACAATGACAAGCGGATTTGTGATGACCTAGGTATAGCAACAGAGGACTTGCCAGGAGTGAGAGTTCTCACAGATCTGTTAGAAGAAAATGATCAAGGGACTGCTATAGGCCCTTATACGGATCTTAAGTTAAAAAGCACAAGGTTTCCCCCACCTCAGGATACCCCTGAGATCGATATCTTTTTGAAGCTGGTGACACAGGACCTAGAACAATTGACTCAGAGGAAAACACATGATAATTATAGATCTAATTTGACTAAACAGGAAATGAAAGCCTTACAAAATCTGTATTCAGACTAATTTAGTAATCAAGTCCTCAGATAAAGGGGGCAATATAGTGATTATGGATAATATCAAATATATAAATATGTGTAATCGCCTACTGGCAGATAAGGAAGGGTACGCTGTCCTTAGGGAAGATCCTACAAAAAAGTTCTTAGAAGAACTTGAACTAATTATTTATAGATGGCGTAGATGGAGGAATCCTGTCCAAAGAGGAAGCTCGCTTCCTTCTCCCTACCAAACCACAGATTGCTACATTTTACTCATTACCCAAGATACACAAGGGGTTAGTCCCCTTGAAGGGACGCCCCATTGTGTCAGGTATCAATTCCTTGATACAAAATGTAGGGATCTATGTAGACAAGATCCTAAAGATTTTGTGACCACATTGCCGTCTTATTTAAGAGATACAGCAGACCTTCTGAAAAAGATTGAGGGCATTAACGTTGATCAAGATGTATGGTTGGCCTCAGTGGATGTGGAGGCGCTATACAGTAGCATTCCACACCACTGGGGCCTTAAGGCGGTAAAATACTTCTTACAAATGAGAGGGAGACAGTATGATGATCATAGCGAGCTGGTTATGAAGCTTCTTGAGTTCACACTGACCCACAATTATTTCCTCTTCGGGCCCAGGGTCTACCACCAGCTCAGGGGCACGGCTATGGGGAGCCCCTGCGCTCCCACGTATGCCAATTTGTTCCTGGGCTGGTGGGAGCGGACCCTGGTGTTCGGAGAGGAGATGGAATCCCCTACAGGGAACATCTTGTATTGGGGCAGATAGATTATAGATGACGTCTTCGTGCTGTGGCAGGGCACGGAGGCGTCGTTTAGGGAGTTCATTGAGACACTTAATGTGAACGAAATTGGTCTAAGATTCACTTTCGAGATTCATAAAACTGAAATCTCATTCTTGGATCTGAGAATCTTCAAAGATGATTTCGGTTATCTTCAAACAAAAAGATACCAGAAGGAAACCTCCACTAATAGCCTGCTAAGGTGGGAATCCTATCACCCAGAAAATCTTAAAAAGGGTATCCCCAAGGGACAGTACCTAAGGGTACGGAGAAATTGTTCTAGAATTGAGGATTATCATAGACAAGCGAAAGATCTCTGTAATCGTTTTAGGGAGAGAGGATACCCTCTAGAAGTCTTAAAACCAGCTTTCAAAAATGCTCTCTCATGTGATAGGAATAGCCTTTTAAATTCTAAGGTCATTAAAGCAAATGAATCGATGCAATTCAGAGTAATAGGTACTTTTGAGGACCACAGCAATGAAATAATGAAGATACTACGTAAACACTGGGCTGTCTTAAAATCAGACAGTGATTTGAGTGACTGCCTACCGGAAAGACCACAAGTAACCTATAGGAGGGGTAGATCCCTGAAGGATAGACTCGTTCGAAGCCATTTCGTACCAATAACCTCTGAGAGAACATGGCTAGAACGAAGGCCTGTAGGCATGTTCAGATGTGGAAACTGTGTTTACTGTAAATTTATATGTCAAACCAAGAGATTTGAGAGTAGTGTGACAGGAAAGGTCTATGAAATAAGAGACTTCATGAATTGTCGAACTCAGGGGGTAGTCTATCTCTGCAACTGCAGCTGTGGCAAACAGTATGTGGGAAAGACCATAAGACCGATTTAAGGGGACGCATAGGAGAACATCTCGGAGATATCAAACATAGAAGAGAAACTCCACTTTCAAATCATATCTGGCTTGAGCATGAAGGTCTTCCATCTAACCTGACATTTGTGTGTATAGAAAAGATCAACACAACTCCCAGAAAAGGGGATGTAGACAAAAGGTTATTGTGTAAAGAAACGGAGTGGACATACAGGCTAAAATCTTTGAAACCAAAAGGCTTAAATGAAATTTTATATTTTGGTTGTTTTATCTAAAGCTTACTACAGGACTCAATTGTATACTTCTAATTTTGGATGGGGATGTGTGACTTTGGCGAAATAGCCAATACCCCATTTATATCTGACTATTTATATTGCTTTTCTTTGTATAGGTTATTTCTATTTTTTTTTTTGGGCAGCTCTGGGGATATTTGACAGTGAAATCCAAAGGTATATAGGAGGTTTTTACATTATACGATCTAACAATGTAATGTCTAGGCACACTTTGATTATACATTAGACAAGTTATGGTATCTGTATTGGTTAAATTTGAGAATAGGAGCCATAAATACATAGGTTCTTACCATGCTGCTTAAGCAACTTTTGAATTTTTGATTATCATAGAACATGATGTCATGTATATGCGCCGAGTTTAATAAGACGGGCTACCTACATGTAGAATTATACATTGTGGTGTTCCGAGGTATATCTAAAGATCATTGAATGGTATAGGGGCAGTCATATATTAGAAAGAAGAAGGTAATTTTCTGTATGCCTGAACGTCTCGGCATCCATCATGTGTATTGTTCTGGCATCACATGGTCGGGCAAGCACGACTGCGACAAACGAGACTTACTGGCGCAGGCGCATTGTATGAGACCTTACACAGAGCGGTCTCTAGGATACAAAGGAGACGCTCGCGCAGGCGCGGTGACCATGGATAGCTGGCCGTGATGCACATGACAGGTAGTGACGCGCGGCGCAGGCGCGCTGTATTAGATCCGATACAGAGCGGTCTCTAGGATACAAAGGAGACGCTCGCGCAGGCGCGGTGACCATGGATAACCGGCCGTGATGCGGTTGACAGGTAGTGACGCGCGGCAACTTGCGCATGAGCAATGGAGAGAAATTCTCGCCGGGTGAGCACAGTGAAGTGTGTTCACCCGCGCATGCGCTATAGGAATCATTAGACGCCGTAACCATGTGGGTAAGTGTGCTCCTCCTATTCTGTCTATATAATCTTGGAGTAGAGTATACCTGGTGTTGCCATTATCATGCACTAGTGAACAACTATGAGAAGTATCGGCATCCAATGTCTGTAAAGTTCCCCTGATGAACCCCCGGACATCTTTTAGGGGGGGAAACGCGTCAGGGATAGAAATTTAGATTTATATAGGTACTTTAGTTGTTTTGAGTGAATTACTTTGTAATATTTTAATAGTATATTAATAAAAGGTACATTTTAGAGTTAGGGTTTGGTGATAGATTTACAGTGATTTGGTTCAAGCACGAACTCTTAGTTTATTTTTTTATTTTTTCTGTGATTTGTTATCTCGCTTAATTAGTAAAGAAAATGGTGATTTATATTCTCTTTAAAGGTGATGTATCGCTTCATCAGTTCATGTGTTTACTTGTACTTTCAGTTTTTCAGTTCCTAAAATCTATGAGCGTTTCTTCCCCTCCCAGCTGGGTATTTAACTGAAGGGGGATGACATGATCCCTCCCCTTCACTGTTCGTGCTCACTCCCGAGTCAGTGTGTTTGTTTGAGATCAGTGGGAGGGGATCCCTGCTCTTCCCCCACCTCTCTGTCTGAGTCCACATGTCACTGTGGTGTTCTTCTCCCTATGCAGTCTTATATTGTAAGAGCTGTATGTTTACATACCAAAGCCCTGCGTTTAGTCTAGACAGTCTTCTATGAACTCTGATCACTTCTCTCACAGCTGGAGGTTTGTTACAGTTGAATCCAGTCTTCTATGAACTCATTCAGAGCAGCACAGATCTGGAGCATTAAGGCACCGGGCACAATTCTGCTGTTTTCTGATTGTAGAAGCAGCTGCAGTGTTACTGTGCAGCTCCTGGCTGTGCAGAGTGAAATGTTGCCAGCCCCTTATTCTGAGTGAGAGAGGCAGGAATGCACTTCCCGTGAATATGACCAGGAGCCAGACAGAATGTAAATTAGTAGAGCCATCAGCCAATGAAATGAAAGGAGGTGGAATCCGACTGGGGAACTGTGTTTACAGAAAACAAAGATAAGGGAGACAATGAAAACGACAGCTTTGCTAATGGCATCTAAGTGCAGAGTTGCTTGCTTTCACTGTTCCCTTATTCTGAAGACCATTCAATGAAATGATACAACCCCTTTAAAACTAGTCAGTTTTTATTAGTGAGATCCCCTGTATCTTGAGGCCATGGTAACTTTTCGATCTACTGTAGCTATTGATCAAATCTTTTTGTGTTTGTATCAGTTACATAACATTTGATTGTGATTATTGAGGGATGATGACCATTTCCCTGTAATGCGTAACGGGGACCTAGCTGAAGGATCCAAATTCTGTTGTTCTTGCAGGTGGATTAATGAGTCTATTAAAATGGCATCCAGAATATTGCCATGAGCACACAATACAACTGCTCTGACTGCCTGTTCTCTTGACAAATGCAATCTGAAGGTTGTTCCATGCTGTGTGCAATCATTCACCGCTTAATGGATGGAAGATAGACTAGTTTGCATGAAATATATTTTTAGTATCTGTCTGTTACATTGTGGAGACCTCATACTGTCAGGAATTTGCTCTTCCATCAATATGTATAGTGAGTACTGGGGAACTCTAGAAAGTTAGTTTGGAAGAGTTCTGCACTATACTTGTCCTTTTTAATAAGATCTTATTGCGTTAATATTCCATATCGCCATGTTGACATTCACAAATACAATGCATTTGCTTTATATGAGGTTGTTAGAATATTCTTTCTGGGTGCTGGAAACGATGGTCTTGAAATATAGTGCAGTGGATAATGAGGTGCTCAGGTTATTTCCGCCTCTGCATCTCCATGTAGAAATCAGTGCTGTACCATCCACATGAGGGGTGTATATTATAAGAACGCGTCGACAGCAGACCTCATTGTAACTCTGACTGACAGGTAATTGCTCAGTCTGGGAAATGTAGCTGCAGCTGGTGGGGGAGAAAGCATAAAACAGCTCTTTAAATGACAAAGATAAATGTTTCTTCTACAGAAATGAATTTTATTACTATTTTTTTTTTCTTTCCAGACTTTGCAGCAGCAGGAATGCAAACTGCTATATAGTCGTAAAGAGGGGCAAAGACCTGAAAACAAAAATAAAAATCGTTATAAGAATATCTTACCATGTAAGTACGAGGAATAATGTTTGTGGTCGGTTTTCTCTCTTTAGGCTTTATGGTTGAAAGAGTCTCTGGGGCGTATTTACTATTGCTGTCTAAAAGTTAGCGTAAAACTAGACAGGCTGTCTAAGAATTCATTCCAGTGGCTCATGCTGTTTTGATAATTTTGGCGCATCATTTAGACTTGTCTAGCTTTCCTAGACTAACTATTAGCTGGCTTACTTGCAAAAGAACTTTACACCAGGATTTTGCTGCAATTGTGGGGTAATTTTGCTGCAGAATGTCACCATCCTTACATCCCCCTTTTCAAGTTATTCAACAAAAAATGTCTACATAATAACTGGGGCAATTTTATTATAGCAATTGTGCCACAATTCTGGCATACATCATATTAATTGTGTTTTACACAGTTCCTAGACACTTCTGTGCCTCATCCGACAAAAAAAACCCAAAAACAACGTGCCAAAATTTTGTGGTATAAAGTAGACCAACTAATAGAAGGTGTAAACTTGGAATAGAAAATCTAAACATGCACCACATTTATAAACACAGTGGTAAACTTGGCACATTTTAAGACTGTCTAGACTATGTTTACACGGTCAGAGTATTAGACAGTATTTATTAATCTGTCCCAATGTGTCTGGAATTCAATGGGCCTCATGTCTGAAAACTGTCTAGCAGTAAGACTGTCTTTGTTGCCTCATGCAACCAATCAGAGCGCCCCTTTAATTTTTCCAGAGTAGTATACGAAATAAATGCATAGCTCGGATTGGTTGCTATGGGTGACAAAGACCATTTTACTGCTAGACTGTTTTCATAAAAGAGGTCTACATTGTGAAAAATGCTCCACTTTTTGGTATATTTTGCACCACAGAAGTAGTTGTGGCTCCCTTCAGTCAACTGATTGGCGTGGATTATGGCGGCTGGACTCCCACTGATCTAATAATAAGGGCTTACCCTTCAATTTTTTTTAAGCCTGGATAACCCCTTTAAATTTACATTATATGGCCATGTTCACACGGCTTAAACCTAGACGTATTTCAGTCCGTAATTACGTGCCGGAGTGCGCAAATTACGGGCTGAATACGTCCTAGTAACTACGGTAATCCACAGTTCTCATAGAGAACTATGGATTACGTCTCCTCTCCCTGCTTGGCGAATACGCCGATGGGAGAGATAATTGACATGTGAATTACCAGCGGCGTATATGCGCCGCTGGTAATGAATGTCTATGGGCCAGCGAGGTGCCGGCCCCCCACTCCCGCCCCGGCCACACGGCTTAATTACGTCCCGCAATTAAGCCTTGTGAACATGGCCTAACAGTGACAGATGAGTTTCATAACATACACAAATTATGCATCCTTTTTATGTAGTGCTTATTAGGGTATGTTGAGACAACGTATTCTCGGTCCGTACTTCAGCTTCAATACGCGCCCAGGAAAAGAACGCTTCCCGACGATTACTCACTGGGGAAAATGAATGTAGGTCAGAGCTTCAGAGGAAGGCCTGGTTCACAGGGCTTATTGCCGGTGTAATTGCGGGGACGGATATCGCCCCGCAATTACGCCGGCAGCCGTGCAGCTGGGTGCGGCGGGTGGGGGGCCGGCAGCTCGCCGGCCCCAGAGACTGTCATTATCTACGGCGCGTATGCACCATAAATAATTCACATGTCACTTTCTCCCCGCCCGGCGGATTCGCCGAGCGGTGAGGAGAGACGGAATCCATAGTTCTCTATGCGAACTGTGGATTACCGTAGTTACTGGGATGGATTGGACCCGTACTGCAGCGCAGATACGGTGCGCAGTACGGCTCCAATCCGCGCCCAAATAACCCGTGTGAACGAGGCTGAACACGCTGGTCCGTGCATCCTTCTTAAACTTCAGGCGGCGCGCACAGTATGTGCTATTATACACTCTGCATATTATCATCTGAACATACCCTTACCAGCATGCACTGCTATTTACAAAACGCCTACTATGTAAAAATGTGGGTTCGGTATTAAGCATCAGGTACTAAACCCCATTCACGTGAATTGAGGAGGTAGGTTGGGAGTTAGAGAAAGTAAGGTACATTGCAAAAGCACAGATTTTATGAATAAGATTAATAATTTGGATACTCTCCACCCGTTTGCTATTTCTAAGGTGTCCACCAGCAGAGGCCTTGTCATATGGCAATTAATAGTAATGGCACTAGCCCGCCAAAAAATGGATGAAGTAGCCACAAGTTTATGTGGCTACTCTATGGCGGGTGTGGGGTTGAACAGGTATTTTTGCAATTTATCACGTACAGAAAGAGAGCAAAAAAGGCTATATTCCTTGTTGGTCTCTTAAGTGTACGGCCACACAGCAGTTGTAAAATGGCAGTTGGATTCTGGCCGGTATTTTATCGTCTTTTGAGGGACGATTCTGTCCGCGGTTGCGGCTTTGGCCATCCCCTTAACCATTGAATAGCACACCTTCTGCACAAATAAGATTGTGCATGTTACAAGTTTTTCAGAACGCCAGTGGTGTGAAAATCTGCCTGGTAGAAATGCCGTGCGGTGTAGACTAGGTGGATTTTCTGTTGACATCTACAGGGATGGTTGCTGGTCAGTTTTTAGATGGTTTTCCAAACAGAAAACCATCTGAAAACCCATTAGGCTCACTAGGTATGTGTCTCACAGTATCTATTGTGAGGAAAATCCTTCAGAAAGCTTATTTTTTTTTCTTTTCATACAGTTGATCACACAAGGGTAGTCCTTCATGATGGTGATCCTAATGAACAGGTTTCTGATTACATCAATGCCAATACCATAATGGTGAGTTTTCGCCCTTCATATAAAATGCATGTCATTGCATGCACTACAATGTTATTAATAATGTTTTCGTTTCACTTTTTTTTTTTTTTTTTTGCTTTTCAGCCTGAATTTGAAACAAAATGCAACAATTTAAAACCCAAGAAGCGCTATATTGCTACTCAGGGCTGCCTACAAAATACAGTGAATGATTTCTGGAGAATGGTTTTCCAAGAAAACTCCAGAGTTATTGTCATGACAACTAAGGAGGTAGAACGAGGCAAGGTGGGTCTCCTAATGCAGTTACCGATTCTGGGCGTATTTTATTTAGGAAATTGCAGAGAAACCTGCTACGGTTCCCAGCAAAAATGACCGATTGACCACACTTAAAAGATGTTTATCCAAGTTTTTTTTTATTTTTATTTTGTAGCAAATACACAAATCGTAGACACAAAACAATGTTTAGATAACTACTTGGCCTGGAAGTGGACTCCCAAGATTGAAGGGTTTAGAGTGTTTGTTTGGGTTTTTTTTTTTTTTTTTTAGAAATTAAGTTTAATTTATTGTTTATGAAACATTATGGTCGCTTTTTATTTTTGCATTATAATTCAAAGAATAACCAATAGATAATCCATACGAGCTATTTTTCCCTTTATGTTGCAATGTAGGGGAAACCATGCTTGCATTGCCTAGTGTACATCTTTTTTCAGAAATGAGGTACTTTATACACCATCACCTAGCTTTTTTACTTTATAGCAAATACACAAATCACAAATATGACACAAAACAATGTACGATTCATGAAGCTAGAATATTTAGTTATTAAACATCAAACAATTTTTTTTTTAATGTATATCCTTTTCAAGATTAAGTAGAAGAAAAGTAATAATTGAATCACTCGATGTTGATTAAAAATGTATTTAACAGAAATATCCAAATTACTATATGTTGCTCCTCTTTGGGCTTTTTTTTGGCCTGAATTCTTCCACACATTCACCTCACTAATAAACATAAATCTACATCAAACTTGTTCCAACTTCCTTGAAAAATGGTTGAAAGATCAGGTCATGGTTTTTCTATTCTTTGGTCCTCAATTGCATGCTCCATGATTGCTTCTCTTTAGCCCACCGCAGCCTGTTTTACTTGTTTTAGGCATTAGAGCTGGTTTTCTATCTGTAAATCCTATTAGGTTCATCTCATTTCTTACAGTTCTGGCACAAACATTGACTCCTGTTTCTGCCCATTAGTTTTTCATTTGTTTTGTTCTGCATTTTCTGTTTCCAGGGCACATTTCTTCTATCTGACAGATGTTGACGGAAAAATAAAATACTTATGGCTCTTGGAAGGCAAAATGAAAAAATTAAAATTGGCTAGGTCTCCAAGTAGTTAAAGTCTGATCATGCAGGTTTCATGAAATGAACAAAAGAAAATTATGTATTTATTGACATATTTTTCAAGATCAAATAAGGCATAAAATTATGCAATCACTTTATGTGAAAAATGTGAATTAGCTTCCAGTTTAAAACAGAGTCTTACAGACATCGCCAGGGAATGTTTCTTAAGCCCCTAATAAAAGCCAGCAAAGGGGCACAAACAGGAGTCAATATTTGTGATAGTACAAAACATAAATTACAGTTAAACCCATATAAACACTGAACCCATGGAAAGTTTAAAATACCTTACTGCTACCCATTGTAAAATAGGGGTCTTTAGTGTGCACTCTGATCAATTTGCATATGCCCACCTTCTGCGTCATGGTAGCTTCTTCAGGTGGGTCCCTGACTCCTATCCCTTTCAGTGGGGCCAAACCCACCATATATTCAAGGCAACAGGCTCCATTCACATGAATTATAAGGACCTCAATCACAAAGATGGATGGCATGCACAGCCAAGATGGAGGCAACCACTTCTCCAAATGCACTACATAGTCAAGACACTGGTGTGAACTGCTATGGCTGCAATGCAAAAAGAAAACTGTACAAAACAAAAATTAATGTAGCAACAGAAGGCACTAAAACACATACTGAACCCATGGAAAATGGAAAGTGCATTACTGCTGTTCTTTAGACATGTATAAATTAGAGGTCTTTTCGTGTTCATTTTGATCAAATTACATATGCCCACCTATTGTTTTAAGGTAGCCTCATCAGGTGGATCCCTAACTCTAATGCCTCTCCGTGACAGAACTGTAAGGAATTTGCCAAATTAAGTGTGAACTTGCATAAGGAAAAATACAAAAGAAATCAGCAATAACATCTAAACAGGAAAAAAAATAATTAGCTGGGGAAAAGCAATTATGGAGTGTGGAGAATTGAATGAAAGTGATATTCCATGATGAACAACCAGTCTCCATTGGTCAAGGATAGGAGGCTGGAACTGCTTTTGTCTTTCTAAAGACTTCCTGAAGAAAATGCTCTTTCCCCAATAAATTATGAAGTAGAGTTGTGTATGGGGTAAAGGATAAGGAAAGATGGCAATCATGACCTGCTGTGTTAACCATTGTTTAAAATAGTTGGAACCAGCTTGATGAAGACTGTTGTTTCTCTTTAGCCAAGTCTATGCCTCAAGGAACTAAACTTAAAGGGGTCGTCTCACTATATTGACTCATCTTACCTCAGTCCTCTTTTCTTGGTTTTCAGTTTGAATTCAGGGGCATGTTTACTGGCTTCCACTAGGATGCAGTAGAAGCCAGGTCTGTAGCTATAGCAACCAGCGCTGGCAGCCTATAGCCTATCAGGATATATCAAACAGGTCTGTAGCTATAGCCAGAACTGTGGAGTCGGCAAGCCAAAGCACCAATTCTGACCCCTTAATTTCCAAAACCTCCGGCCCTGACTCAGACTCCTGACTTCTGGCTCCCTCATGCATGGCGCATGTTTAAGTGATAAGTTTATTGGAGTAAAACGATAACATCAGGCTGTTTATCACCTTATGATACAATAACCAAGCTATTTAGGTAGGACAGACACTGACAAGCAAAAGGGTAACAATGTTTTGATCTTTTGAACACTTGTGAGTTGAAGAAAAAGCTGTATTTGTATCCAAGTCCAGTTTGCACCAACATTGGGAATGTGTAGAAGAGACCTGGATCAGATTTTGGTCAAGACATGCTTGAATCTGATCCAGAGCCCAGAAGGATTCAGAGAGAGCCGAAAGCTAAAGGTGGATTTCCCAAATACTAACAATAATAAAAATTAACACTTTGATTTTTAGGAGCAAAACAGTAACAATACAGTTACAGGAAAGAATCTGCAGAAGTAAGTAGATGCTAAATACTTGCAAGTCAAATTTATGTTTAAGATAGGTAAGATGACTGTATATAAAATTACAGTAGCCTCACGTACAAAGCTGTACGTGAGGATGGTGAGATATGGAGCCTGAAAGTCATAAGTTCAAAACATTGTTACCATTTTGCTTGTCAGTGTAAAATATATTTATTGGATTGGATTTTAGAACACAAAAAAATTGTAAATATGCAAAACACTGCAGGAACATTTGTGGAGTCTCTCAATTTGTTCTGAGAAATAGTATTGTCTCGATCAGATCCTGCATACATGACCTCACATCTGATCTCATTATTTCCAGGCTAGAGAACGGCCTCTCTACACTAACTTGGGTTGGGGGCAAAGTGATGACCACAGGGGCAACATCTCTAACAATGTCCGGGTATAAAGGAATTGCCTCAGCCACAGTCAGTTTTGATGAATGGTTGAACTCTTCTACTTCTTTGAAAGCAGGTGAAAAATTTTGTTGAAATGTGTTTGCCATGGGAGCAGAATCTTTTCCCCAGGGGAACCCCTTTTCTGCTCCATATTATCAGTTACACTCCTCATGTGATAAGGCTGAAGATATGGGAGCAGCAGCACTGGCCAGACCCAATTCCTCTTGCTCTTTGCACTGCATCGAACTAACTGGACCAACTTATTATATATTTTGGGAGTCGGTCCATTTTATGACGACTCTGACTCCTGCAAAATAGGCACCGACCCCGACTTCACTACTCCAGCTCCAACTCTACAGCCCTGGCTATAGCGACCTGGGGAGCTGATGCAGCCTATACAAGAGGAGATATCTAGGAATAGGTAGGACACTGTTAATGGACACATATTGCAAAGTGTCTTATTTTTGCAAGATCTTTGACATAAAAAGGAAACCTTGTAGTGAGACAACCCCATTAAGGATGATTTCACGAATTTAGAATTTTATTTTGTGGCGTCCATTTATTTTTCTCAACCGCAAGTGATTTTATAATGTTTCCTAAACGCTGAGTGATTTCCTAATTTTTTACTTTAAATAAAAACGTAAAAATCATTTTGTTTCAGGTCTGTTTTATGAAGTCAGAATGTTCATCTTTTGAACAAATATTATTTTGTGGTATACCTGTCATTTGCATTTTTGGTCCTTGTTTAAAAAGCTGGCTGATCATTAGTGTAGTGATTCTATAATTTTTGTGGGAGAGGGTTGGACAGTAGCCAAAGAGCCTCAATCTCCCTTACACTGTAATATGGAGGGTAAAAATTCCCCTCTTGGTTCAAGATTCTCTAAAAAGACATTAACAGCAAGGTAACTGAGCCCCCAGCAATTGCCATCACTTAAGAAACGTTGTATGTTCTTGAGCACTTCTCCTACGTCAGAAGCTCCCTATTCCAGAAGGCAATCATTAAAGAAGTTGAGCACTGCATCAGTTGTGCCAGCATGTCTTTCAGGAAACTGCAGTGTCAAGTTTTCAAAAAACATGTTTGTCTCGCTACAAAGAATAGCTTTCAAATTGTAGGGAACACAAAATAAAGACATTTTCCAAATATATTGCTTTGTTCCTCTGTTTTCCATAAGGAGATACAAGTGAATTGATGACCTCCCTGGCTATTTCAGTTCCCTCAGTAACTGACCTGTAAACAAGTCTCCCCCTGCTGTTTGTTCAATGAGATAACAGTGAGTGAAGTCATCACACAGGTCACAGCAGTGTCCTGTGCTGCTGAGCAGTAAAAAGCTTGATTTATGTAAAATAAACAGAACTGTAATTAGGGCTTTTGTTTTTGGGATCAGATAAGAAGTCCTGTTAGTAGTTTGAGAAGCTAATCTGATCTAATTAGCATCTGAAAGCACAGCACAGCATGGAGCTGTATGCAAATGAGTCAGTTTGAACCAGGAAGTGACAGAGTATTTCATTCATGCATTCTCTGAAACTCTGAAGGGAGACAACTCCTTTAAGGAAACCAAACTAATGTTATATAGAGCCGTTTGTGTCACCACTCTTCTGTAAACCAGTGAGAGCTGGGTTGGCTACAGTTGTCACCTTAACATTCTTGAAAGTTTCCATTGAACTGTCTGAGGAAGACTTTGCTTCTGTAACAATGTAAGAATTGGTGGTGATCCTCACAGTTGATGAACAAAGATGACCAGTATTGAAGATATGATCTTGCAAAACCAATGTTATTAGACGAGTCTTTGCTCCAGAATGTCTTAAACCTGTTTCCACAGACAAGTTCTCTACTCCCAGCTAAGCCAAGGACAGAGAGCCAGGATTGGTCAGAGGAAACTATTTAAAGATGCCATCAAAACCTTCCTTTAAAAAACAAAAAGGATAAATCTACATTACTAACTGAAAAACCCTGGCCACAGACCCTAGGGTGCCGTATGACCTCTCAAGCTGTTGTGAATTTTAAGGTTGACCTCCTCTCCAATGAAGTAGACAAAAGACAATGATAAACGTCTAGGACGAAGAACTCCTGAATAGCAAAAGCAACCCCCAAACTGAAAAATACCCATCCTGGTTTATTTTGTATGCTTTTTTTTTCCTTTAAATTCTAAGGCAAAAATGCAAAATTACCATGATGATCTGTTACCAAAAAGAAGAAAAAAATCCAAACTAGAAATTTGCTGTGCTTATTTTGTGGTTGCACTTTAAATTTGATGAATGTAAGTCTGTTCACGCTATGACAATCATTTTCGTTCCTAACACGGCCATTATCGGTATAGTTTGCTGGAGTTCTTCTATACTAAATAGCAGACTACACTATCCTTGCCAGCACAAACAGATTTTTCATTTGCTCTTCAAAGGTTTACAGGAAAACATAGATTGAGAAAGTGATTTTTTTCTCTTTGTTTTGTGTTGAGGACAATGATATTCACTGTTGCATTGTGTATCTCACAGAGTAAATGTGTGAAGTATTGGCCAGAGGAGCATGCACTAAAGGAGTATGGAGTTATGAGGGTGAGAAATGTTAAAGAAACCCCAGCCCATGACTACATATTAAGAGAGCTTAAACTTTCAAAAGTAGGACAAGTAAGTATTTTTAATTACATTGTACGGTCATAGATACATTTAGCTTATTTTCTAAACCATGATGTTACATACAGTATATACAAACTAAGGTAGTAATTTCCATTTTTTTTTAAGCTTTACCAACTTACCAATAACTTAATGTCTCCAATAAAGCGCCTACAACCATATCATTGTAATAGTGACCTCTGCCTTACTGTTTCTGTCACCAGACAACCCGAAACAGGTTCAATTGTACCTTGATTGAAAACCACTAGAACAGGGGGTGATTAAAAGAGAATATGCATCTAAGTTTTTGTTTTTAAATTGGACTTCAAAGAAGCAAACATTTCAGCTGCTCTGTGTGAGTATTTCACGCAGATGTTAGCTCCTTAAACTTTTTTCCTCAGATTCCTATGTGTATTACAATTCTAAAATCCTCCTCACCCAAAACAGGGTCGGCATTTGGTGCTGTAACCTGAAGGAGACCCGTACTGAATAATTGTTTTCTGCTTTGGCAATTTAAGGAACTGTGTTTAAAGCTGGCTATAAACCTTGCGTATCTGTCAGCAGATTCCTTTATTGACTGACGGAGATCTCTCCTAAAAATCCAACTGCCAGATCCTTATTTTCCCTGACTTCATATTCCAAAGGAGAGATAAAAGCCCATCATACACATTAGATGGTCATTTGTACCTGTGAAAGTTTATGGGATTGATCGACATTTATCTAATGTGTATAACTAGTTTATTGTGGTAAGTGAAGGGTGAAATGGAAAAAAAATATATAACTCACCGTGGCTATTGAGTCTGTTTCAGCGCTCAGCTAAGGTCCTGCTACTCCCAGCCAATACCTGCAGGCGTTCACAGGTCTCGGCAGAGTCTTCCTGTTTTAACGGCGTGTGAGCGCTGAGATTGGCTGCAGTCACATGCCAGTGATCGTGACGTCATCAACAGGCACCCAGAGACTGATGTTCAGTGCTGAAATTGAGTCAGTTGAAAAATTCTGTCTTTTTTTTATTTTTTTTTTTATTTTATTCTTTTTATCAATAAGATATGCCATCAATGTGTAATAGGTTTCGGGCTCATTCTCAAGATAGGTACCTTTTCTCTTTTAAAAGAAAAGGTGGTTGGAACTCTCCTATTGATTTCAGTAGGATCATTCCAACCATCCCTTCATTCAAAACGGAGAGGTTTTGGGGCTGGTTTTCGAGACAGGTGTGGGTTATACTTCTGGGACCAACACGTATCACATATTAAAACATATCCTATTGATATACTATGAACGTGTATGGTGGGGCAACCACTTTTAGGTTGGTTGTGCAACCATATACGTTCATTGCATATATTTCTGTTTGGTGGACCGCTATCTTCCTACCCACCAAACTTAGGCTTCCTCGACTTGACCCCAAAATAGTTGGGGTTCTCAGATGTGTATGGTCAGCTTTAGTGTGCACTGTAACCGCTCCAACTGTATCAACATTTTATTGCTTTGTATATACTAGGGTAACACTGAAAGAACTGTATGGCAATACCATTTCAAAACCTGGCCCGATCATGGAGTGCCTACCGATCCTGGTGGTGTCCTGGACTTTTTAGAAGAAGTTCATCACAAGCAAGATAGTATACCTGAACCTGGGCCAGTAGTTGTTCATTGCAGGTAGCTATATTCTGAACCTATTCCTTCACTATTTGTTGAAAGAGTATAACTTAAAAATAGTTGTAAAATGTTGTAAATAGTCTTCTAAATGCTAAGTAAGATGCCAAGCTAGAAGTGCTTAAAGTTTTCTTTTATATGACAGACATTTCCAGCTATTTTTACTTAATAATTTGACTATTTTATGACTATTTATAACCTCAGAATGATGAATTGTGTACATGTATCTATTTTTCAACGTAGCTACTTTTCATATAAGTACAAAGACCGCTATAGGGCAAGTCTGCCTTAGCCAGGGCTCCTCAACCCTCAACACAGTCAACAGCAGAGAAAAATGGCAGGCTTCTTTAAATTGCAAAAACATGTAGAAAATTTATTAAAAAGTCCCATAAATACAAGACTTGAATGACAGCAGTTGTACTACTTGCGATTATGGTGGAGAACATTCCATAGTAAGCGGTATAATAGATGTTGAAGACGTATTTTCATCTGCAGTACTGCGACTGCATAGCTCTGGTCGCTCCGGCTTGGAGCACGGCAGTACCTGACAGGCGGGCGTGGCGCAGGGCGTACGACGTTTCGGGGGATCTCCCCCTTTCTCAAGAAACGTCGTACGCCCTGCGCCACGCCCGCCTGTCAGGTACTGCCGTGCTCCAAGCCGGAGCGACCAGAGCTATGCAGTCGCAGTACTGCAGATGAAAATACGTCTTCAACATCTATTATACCGCTTACTATGGAATGTTCTCCACCAGAATCGCAAGTAGTACAACTGCTGTCATTCAAGTCTTGTATTTATGGGACTTTTTAATAAATTTTCTACATGTTTTTGCAATTTAAAGAAGCCTGCCATTTTTCTCTGCTGTTGAATTGTGTACATGTGACAGAAAGAGTAGAACAACTCTGGCTTTTTGTGTTGGCTAGAGGTAATTCTTTTGCTAGAATTGTACTTGGCATATATTTCCTAGTGCAGCAGTGGCAGACTATCATTTTGGCATCTATTCTGTAATAAATGTGCATTTATATGCTGTCAGCTGGAATATGTAGCTATTCAGCCCACTCAATAATATCATGTTTCCACACTTTGGGACTGTCTTTTGCTCAATGTGCTGTTGTTTTCTTTAACAGTGCAGGAATAGGACGTACAGGCACTTTTATTGTGATTGATATTCTTATCGATGTCATCCGAGAAAAAGGTAGGTATGGAATTTGCTGTTATCTACGGCTACCAGGGATTTGGGCAAAACACTTGAACATATGTTTTTAGTGATATGAGAATATTGTATATTCATTTTGCAGAACTGATTTCTGCAATTATCATTTAACCCTTCCACAGAAAAAAGCTGACAAGATACATTTTTGACAGTTTTGTCAATTTGTCAAATAAAGCAGATTAAAACTATTCTTCCAGGCACATCATGCTATTGAAACATAGATGGTTTCAATGTATTATATCCCACATTCCACTAGTTTATATGACTAGCACGAATTCCTGTAGTACCTGACCCAACTACTGCCCTCTAAAGTCTTTTTCATTGTTCTGGTAATAGGTTTTCATGAATACTTGGATAGAAAAGACTGCAATCTTCTATTCCGCACAGCAGTGTATTACATTTTTGCTGTTTCTTCAGTATAAAAAAAAAAATATACAACCAGAATTAATTTCATTACTTTGTAATGTGGCATTACTGTTTGAATGCTAATTTATTGGTTGCCATGAGCAACATTTTGCTTTTGTCTGCACTACTTTCTATTATGAAGGTCCATTGCGGCACATTTATGAAGGCGGTTGCACCAGGAATAAAGTCGTACTTGCTTTACTCCACATTTATTATGTTTTAGACAGTTTCTAGACACTTCGATGCCTTGACCAATAAAGATGGTGTGGTTTGTGGAAAGGGGTTGTGACTCGGCATGTGACTACATGCGGCAAAATGATGTCGTAGTTAGTGCCGTAAAGTAAGTCAACTTATAAAAGGGGTACAATTAGACCAGACAGTTCTAACATGCGCCAGATACACTAACAAAAGTTAGGGATATTTGGCCTTTCTGTGAAATGTATGGAAAACGTAAAATATTCACTCTACAGTGTTATTTTAGCCTGAAAAAAGGGCCATTTAAGTTGTAGCCTGCAATGTTGCTTTTCTCATCTCAAACAATTTAATGAAACAATAGCCTATAACAGTGGAGGCTATACACCATTAGACAATATAAATGTCTCACTAATATGTCATGTTGCCTTGAGCATCAATTACAGCTTAACAATGATGTCTCATGCTGTTCACAAGTTGAGTTATTGACTGCTGAGGCATGGCATTCCACTCTTTTTGAAGGACACCCCTCAGGTCATTGAGATTCAAGGATACAGCATTATGAGCTTCTACATGGCAACTCAGCTGATCCCACAGGTTTTTACAAGCCACTCCATTTGAAGTACCCCGGTCTCCAAAAGCTGTTCTCTAATGATGTGACCTTGACGAGCTGGAGCATTGTCGTCCATGAAGATTAAATTAGCCTTGTGTTTCTCATGCAGAGGCACAATGACTGGATTAAAGATGTTATTCAAGTAGTAGAGGCTGTCACTGTTCCATTCACAAAGTGTAAGGCAGTTCTGTATTGACTAGACACACCTGCCCACACTGTGACACCACTATCACCACCACCAAAGGCTCGTCTGTTGACAACAGTGGCTGATGCATAGCATCTCCAGCATCGTTGGTGGCCATCACTTCTTCTCAGAGTGAATCGACTTTCATCACTGAACAGCACTGAGGACCACTGGTCCCTCGTCCAGCGTAGATGCTCCCTGGCCCATGGAAGACGATGTTGCCTTTGGCTGGTGGTGTGGTCAGGTACCATTACCAGTTATCTAGCACACAGACCACGCTGATGTAAATGGTTACAAATGGTCTGACGTGACACTTGGTTGCCTCTCACCTCCCTTAAACATGCCTGGAGTTCTGTGGCATTCATCATCCGGTTCAGTAGAGCATTGTTTACAATGAAGCACTCATCAGTGTGTGATGGAGCCAAAGGACGTCCACTTCTTTGCCTTTCTTTGACTCTTCCAGTCTCTCTGTAGCTCTGTTGCAACCTGCTGATGACACTCTGTGACACTCTAAGCTCAGTGGCCACTTCTACTTGAGAGCATCATGCTTGAAGCCTTGCAATGGTGAGGTACTGTTGGTCAATTCTAAGTTGCTGTCTTGGTCTCATGATGTCAGAATGTGAACAGCACTATGAGGAGGACTGTTTAAATACCAATTCAAATTGATCTCCTTAGTGTATTGGGCAACAGAACTATTGTGAATTTTGCCATTGAGCTTCTTGTTTGAGCTGGGCAAGTTCTGTAAAAAGGAACATCGAACAGTTGGATATGTGTATTCTAAAGTTAAGCAATGGTCTCATTGAGCTCATTTAAAAAAAAAATTCATGACATTTTATGTTCATCCTGAAATTTCAATCAATAGAAAATATCCCTAACTTTTTTGTGAGTAGTGTATATCAACACTGTGATAAATGTGGTGCATTGTAAGACTGTCTACTATAACTTTACACTGTCTATGAATTAGACAGTATTGATAAATCTACTCCATTGCGTTCACCCTCCAACATCTAGATGTTTTTTTCCATTCCTATTTGTCACATACGAAGCTTACATGAGTATGTGTGCACAATAAAACCATGGAAGTTTTATAACCTTTTATATTGTGGCAATTTCTACATGGTAGGGTCTATTCACATTTGTATTGCTCTGTTGAATACTCACCATCTTTGATAAGAACTCTGCTGAAAGCGGTGCTGTTCAACTTGTCAAAACAAAAGAAATTATTATGAATCACTTTAACGCCTTAAGCCGAATGCCTGAAAAGTAGTTAATGACCAGAATTTTTTTTTTTTTACTTTTGGCCTCCTTGCGTTTAAACAATTGTAACTTTTTTATTTTTTCAATGACGCAGCTATATGAGGCCTCGTTTTATTCGAGATAAGTTGTACTTTATGGGGGAATAGTTTAAGTACACTTATAAATAATTGCAGTATTTTTTTTTATTTAAAAAAAATAATTTTTTAGTTTTTTTATTTTTTTTTTACACCATTCACATTTCACACTTAATAACTTGTTAGATTAATTCTACAGGTTATTACGGTCGTGTGGATACCAAATATGTGTAGGGTTTTTTGTGCGTGTAATTTATGTACAATTATTTTTTATTAAATTTTTTTTATTTTTTTATTCTTTTTTTTTTTTAACACTTTTTATGGGTTTTTTTGTACTTTTTTTTGATTCCCATGAAGGGAGAACTGTTTAACATTTTTTTTACATTTTTTTTTTAACACTTAGTAATGTATTAGCATATTCATATATGCTAATACATTCTAATCTGTGTCAGTTTGACACAGGCAGTGATTAGGACAGCACACAGTGCGTCATAATCACTAGCTTCATACACAGACAGCTTTAGGGCCACGCTAGGTCCCCAGAGCTGACTGTGCAGCCGGTCCCTGAGCTCTGTCGGGTGACCGGGCGTTCTGATCACCCGACAGAGCAGGGGAACCCTTTGATTGCGCTGCGGTAACGCACCGCCGCAATCAAAGGGTTAAAGCATCGGAATGTGGAGGTTTCCTCCGCTGCCCGATGCCTGCAGGACATGCTCTGGGAACGGGGCTGTGTGGTACAGCCCCGATCCCAGCGCAATTGCGGTGCCGGGCGCCGCAAACTCCGATGTCTGCAGCGACGTCTTTTGACGTCGCTGCAGACAAACGACCTGAAATGCTTGCCGTCAAAAGACGGTGGGCGGTCGTTAAGGAGTTAAAGGTCAGTGGTGTTTTTCAGGCACCAGTGGTACCTGTTGTATAACAAATTCACTATTGCTTTGTGGTTTCTTTTGCAAATGGAAACAAAGACACAAATGTGAATATAGCTTTAGTGGCTGTTTTTGCAAAATAGAAGGTGGCAAACTGAATAATTTTCATTTATTATTTTTAGGTGTTGATTGTGATATTGATGTACCCAAAACTATTCAGATGGTAAGATCCCAGAGATCTGGAATGGTTCAGACAGAAGCACAATACAGGTTTATATACATGGCTGTACAGCATTACATAGAAACTTTACAACGCAGAATTGAAGAAGAGCTGGTATGTTATGTGATTATTCTGTGTTTTTACTATATTTCTGTAATGCGAAAGTATTTAACTGTATTTTTGTGATGCTGGCAAAGCTTGGAGACTTTATATGAAAGCCTGCTTAAATCACTGGCCACTAACACAGTTCTAATACTGGTATAATTAAAATGACCTATCTTTTTTTGCAACTAGCCATGTTAGTAGCCAAATAAATATTTTAATAACACAAGTTTTCCTTTGCCCTAATGATATCATTAGTGACCAGTGCATCTGCAGATGCAGTAATTAATGCCTCAAAGCCTATTACCGTGTTTAAAAATGTCAGGGAGGTTAAATGATATCTATTAAGAAAACAACAAACTTTGAAAGCTTTATACAATTAAAAAGAAAATGTGTTCCTTTTTGCAGAAGACATCTCAAAATGACAGTAACCTTACACATGTGGGCATATGTTTTAGATATGTGACAAAGTTCTAGAAATTAGCCTTATAATGGCTTATACTTGATGTAAGCCATTAAGGTCTTATCCCAGAAACCCCCAGGTATCAGTAATGTTTATCCAGCACTGCATCATATATACAGTGGTGGCTCTAGCTGCTACTGCAGTCCAGCCCTGTTCACTTGAATTGGCCAAATTATGCTACCAGGCACCATCACACCTGGGTATGTGGCTTTATTGCTCCTTTGCTAAACGGTGGACATCCCAGAGTCAATACCCCATAATCAATATGTTTGTGGTCTTTCCTAAGGCAAGGCCTTCCATTTAACATTACGGACAGCCCATTAACCTGTAACTGCTGTTACTTTGAGTACTTTCTGCACTTCTGTAGGGTGAATTTTGTTTGATTTTTACGAAATTTAAATTGGAGATTGACTTTCTGCAACAGATTTCATGATGATTATTTTAGAATTTAAGATTGGTTTTGCATCAGACTCGGAGTTCTTAAATCACATCAAGCCACAAGTTATAAAATGTATTAAGTGATCACCTAGCTTAAACAGATGAAAGTTTCTCTCTTGACTTTTGTGTAAAGAAGTGTTGGGTATAGTTCTATAACATACAATGCAAGCTCAGTTATGGTACCTGATTAGGAGTTCTCCACACACCCTAGCCAAATGCATACCTTTACCTTTGTCCTCCAACAGATACCAAAGGTTGTGGACATTCCTGGTCTAAAATGTTTACATGTAAACACATTCTAAACCCACATCTATTCACCCAGGTTTTTAACTTTTGGAACAAACCAATTTTAACGTTAAGAGTTATCCAGGGAAATACATTTGTTTAACTTTATAAGAGGATAGATGTTTTAAAAAAAAATAAAAATTAAAAACATTCCTCACCTTCCCGTTCTGCTGCCACCAGTGGTTACCAGGTGTTTATCGCTTACAGGTCGAACGTCTCATTTTTCCAATGACATTGACCCTATTGTAGAACAATAATGCGCTTGCTGAAATCATAAAATTGAATACGATTACTAGGTAGGTTATGATTAGAAAATAATTATTTCAATCTAGCAAGGCACTTTTATAGAGAGAAGATTTACCCAAGAGGAAAGTAGATTGCCATTTAGCATAACAAGTAAATATATTGATACATTTTGCCTATTTTAGTTCATCAGATATATTTTGAACAATTTTATGTTTCATGGAAATATATATATCTTTTTTTAGAAAAGTAAAAGAAAAGGACACGAGTACACAAATATAAAATACTCCCTCTCTGATCAGACAGCAGGGGACCAGAGCCCACTACCACCTTGTACCCCTACACCATTACCAACGCCCACACTTCCAGAGTAAGTAAAGCAGTGTTGTGTGCCGAGATATTTTTCTTTGCGTGTGTATTTGCATTACCACCTTCAGACTCTTTACTTGTTTGTTTTTCCTTTGTCTCTGCTGCAATTACAACTTTGCCTACCAAAGTTTAAGGAGATAGGCCTTGCTAAGGTTCCAGTTAATGGATTCGGTCTCTGCCATCTTAATAATACAGCTTCGCCTAAAAACCATGTGGGTTTGACCAGATCACTAAAACCGCATATATAGTAGCAAAAATATTACACGTGAAAGGTCCCTTTTGGCTCCTGACTTTTATCTGAAAGGAATTTTATTTCTTGTATACATGGTATAAGATACGGATGGGGTAATTGTCATAGTCCTGGTAATGTGCATTGATATATTTCTTAAAATGCTTATTGCTAATGATCGGTTCTTATCTACCTTTCTAGTATGAGCTAAACCCCCTGTGACACCTTGACAGTTTACTGATGTGCCATGCTTTCTGAACCTTATCTGCCTTATTTCTTTGTATAACGTGAACATAATCTGCAGCGCTCTACAGAGACAACAATTTACTTTCATGCTGAAACAGAAATTAATGTTGGACTCTTGACTTGAGATATATGGCCGAAATATAACGATGTTGAAATAAATGAACTTGCACAAACTAATTTTGGTCAAAGGCTTTAAAATATTTAGAGCCTTAATTTAATTTCTGTCATACTTTTGAGTAATGACCAGACAAATAAATGCTTGGAAACCAAAAATGATCAATTACTCTTTGTACAGTAAGGAAATCTTGGCCAAGAACGTATTTGGATAATTACAAAATGAAATTTGGCCAAATGCAAGCAGAGTTTATTTACATAATGGGTTCTATCCATCTTGTGACATAGCCATATTATATATTTATGTAGTGTACTATGAAGTCTTAAGAATCCGTACTCTGCATGTCTGGCTGTTTGAGAAAAGCTGTACAGAAATGGAGACCGTGCAGAGTGGAGTACCTTTTTTTGTTTGAGCAATCAGTTGGGGTCTCGGGACCCAGACCACAAATAATCAAAACTGTTCATGCCAAATCTTAAAAAAAAATTAGGTGCATTTTTAAGAGTCCTTTGTCTTCACCACCACCACAGCAGAATCTGATTCTGCACATGACAAAGGAGTGTATAAGCGCTGTTTGAGGAAACATACACTTTAGGCTTAAAACAAGATGCTGTTCCACCCGATCTTGTTGGCTCCCTTGACATTTGGAATTAAACAGATTTAATTTGCCTTGAAATGAAGTGTTGCTCATGTGTTTTGATCTCTGCAACCTTCTGAATTAAAGAAACGGTCACATCTACAGCCTGGACCATCTCATTCAAGTGCGTGGGAGAATTTATGGAAAGCAGAATGTGTTCAGCATTTTTTTAATTCATATCATTTTTGTGTGCTGTTTCTATAATCATTAAGATGAGGCATGATTTGGTAATTTCTAGGTTAATGTCGAGCAATATTCAACATGTACAGATCTGCAGCAGGCACAGAGCCTTGAAGCTAGAACTGTATATGAATAGGGACCGAGATCTAATTTTTTTCCTCCTGAAATTCTTAATCTGGTAATTATGAACATAATTTCAGAGTGGTTTTCAGCCTCTGGAGGTCTGTAGCAGCTATAATGCATGAAACAAGTATGTAAGTACAGCTATCCAGGGACAACATTTTACAGATTCATTTCATTTTCCTGCAACGCATTGTGGCTACTGTCTCTTTCAGTTGGATGACTACTTTATCGTGTTTTGTTACAGCATGCGAGAAGATGCTGGTAGAGTCTACGAAAATGTGGGCCTTATGCAACAGCAAAAAAGCTTCAGATGAAGTGAAACCCTCCATCTTCACCACCGACTGGTAATGTAGGGGGTCACAGTTTTGACTTTTTTCTTCTCATTTGTTGAATGTTTCCTCTTAAAGAGATTGTCCATTTAAAATATATATATATAAATGGGGCCAAGGTGGGCAAAAAATAAAAAAAATAAACATGCCTACCTGTCCCTCGCCTCTACCACTTCAGAGCTCTCCAGCAATTTACTCCTTTTAACTTCCAGGTTTTTATCCTGACACGCATGAAAGGCTCGCGCTCCATGCTCTCACAATAGATCTTGAACCTCTTCTTTGTATTGGGACAAGGACCCAGCATTTCTTCAATGGGCAATCCCTTTAATTTCATACTGTAATAATACACCATTTAGTCAAATTATACTGTTAGGGTTGGTACCTAATAAACATTGTAATATCTAATAAAGAACTGACACTTCGACTGCAGAGATTATTTGACCACACTCAAGCATTCCTTCATTTTGATCCTTAGAAATGCATTGAAGTGTTATACATGTTGGGGTGTTAATTTAATCTCTTTATTTTCTGCAGAATCTAATTTTGAGAAAAGGCTAACGAATGTGAAGAAGGATGGGGACACATAAGACCTGGCTTTGCCCAATTAAACATTGGTCTGAAATCCCTGCACAGTTAAATTTTAAAGTATTCAAGAGCTTTTGGAAAATCTTAGTCCTCTCTCTATCACAAAAGTTTCGAACTGGTTCACCCTTCACAATGAAACATCTTTAGCTCTACAACATTGTGTTGTAGAGCTCATCAAAAAGACTATCGTGATGCTGACCCGTTCTCTTTTTCTCCTTAAAGCGCCCCCCCGTTTTTAATGTGTTTAATGCACAAAGGGTGCACCTTATTCATTGGCAACATGAAGTAATAAGGTGAATGCTTACATTAGAATGGGAACAATTTCTCTCCACAGTACAGACTGTGACCATGGTCATTATCCATTTACACTTTCTGGTCTGTCTTCATAGCTGTGTAGTCTTTATATAGATCCAAAGCTAATGTGGATATGCTTTAAATGTGAATATCTGCTTTCTTTAGCATTCATGCAGTATAATGGTGCTTGCCTTTTCTGTCCTTACTTTCTTAGCATATCAGGGAGCCTGGTAGGAGTATTGTATGGACAAAATGTTTATGGTTAGTGCCAACTGTAACGTAGTCATTAGGATGTAACTGATGCTGTTCCTATGTGTTCTGTCTTGATCGTAGAACAGGTATGCCAGGTGTAGAGATACAGTGAAACACAATGAAAGCAATTGACATGCACTTTACAAATGGTTAAATGTTAAACCTGTTTTGCATTTTGGGAATGACAAGGCAGTCATGGCCGTTTTTCTCGCATCTGATTGACTATCTAGTAGGGAAGAAGGCCTTACATTGCTCACTATTTCTATCAGCATTTTTCTGTAGAATGACTAATTGTGCACAAACGGTGTTTTCAGAATTAAGCACCATTTCCCAAAAAGCACCTGTTATGCACGTTTCCCATCGCAGGTCCTTCATTAACCATTTCCTTAAAGTGCCTTCGCAGTCTACCGTCAGTTAGAAAGTATTAAAGTGAGGCCTGATCTCTTCCCTTCATACAGTGGCCCCACATGATGGATATTGCACTCTTTCAAATATTTTTTAATACAGGTGCTTCATTGTGCTCGAACACTTTTTTTTAGTTGTTTGCCAAAGGTGCCTGCTCTTGCTTAATCTGTTTTTGTTTTCAAAACACTTGCCCATGTCATTGGTGTAGCATTACAGATTGTATGTTATGTCTATCAGTCACTTTTGGCAAACCCCAATAAATAGAAGAACCTCTTCATGTAATTAATCTATTCATAGATTGCGGTCTCTTTTTCAGCTGTTGCTGCTTATGTTGCCATTTTGCCTTTTTTCTGTGTTCTTTAGACTGGTGATGCTTGCAGGAAACATACTGGACATGAGCCCAGTATCCTACAGGTCCTGCCCAAGCTCACGTTCTGTAACTGTTTTGCCAATGCCAAGCATAGGGTTTTACTTGGACTCGCTCAAAATATCAACCATCTGTTGTGCTCAGTGTCACTAGTTTTGTCCAATGAGATTGTGAATGTGTCAGTGATGACTGTACAACTGGTTGATAATTTTTCATATATGGACTACACTAATATTCTCTGTATTGTAAACACTTATGCAATGTCATTCATCATGTAGCATACAGGTTACAAATATATATATATATATATATATATATATACACATATATTCAAAAACTTTAAGCATAACCATTTTATTCAATGTATGGTCGTTACCTGCATTTAATCGGAAGTAACCATGTTACAGTGCACGACCCAATATGTTAAACTTCTATTTTTAAATACCTATAAGTGAAATTACTGCTAATAAGGTACATGTCCACGAAGTTTCACTATGTTCTAGTAAATTGACATTTTCTTTACTTTAAATAGGTATTTTATAGTTTTAGTAAATGACTTTATTCAGAATAGACAATAGGTACACATTAGTAACGGAATTGTAGCCCCTGTAGAAAGCATTACCACAACTAACCAATAATGGGCATAATTTTGTCATTTATTCTTCATCCGTTTCTGTTTTTAAATGCCCAGTATATTTGACAAAATCACGGTTGCCTCTCGGGACATAAATTGGTCTCCAAATGGGTAGAAAATTTATCTGTGATCTTGAAATGCCAAACCATTTTTATAGTAGAACTGCTAATAAACATATATTGAAAATCGCTATATTTTAATATTGGGGTTAAATATTATTTGCATCTTTATAAAAAACAAAAAATGGTTGATAGGCTTCTCCAATTTTACAGAGGCTTTTCCAATGATATTGTGTCAAACCTCCCAGACAGCTAGCAGATTGCTTTGTCATGTTTTGCCAAAAATGAATTCCATTGCTCTATAAGCGGTGGAATGATTTGTCAAAGAAAGTAATGCTCTCTGTGAATAGCTATAATAAAAATGTAGAGTGGGTAAGCGATGTGTTTTAACTCTTTCATGTCATCATGCATCGACCACCGTAGCTAGACATGGACAAGCTGGCTAGTTGTGGGTTTTTCTGAGTCTGTGGAGTTTTATTTTCAACAAATGATTGTCTATCAAGTGAGTGATTTATGTATGTAAATGTGTATAGAACTAAAAATTACCATGTAGGTGTAAGGATATCCCTTGTAAACATACAGATAAATACAATATCGTGGTACCAGAGCGAAGTTGAAAACTATCATGTATTGCATTTTCTGGCAGAAATTTTGACATGTATCTATAACTTTACAGCAGCTTTTTTTAGGTACTGCTTTCAAGCTTTTATTCCTACGAACAAAATCTAAAAAGTTCTTAGTTGAAAAAGAGAAGAAACAAAAACTAAAAATTTCAAGAAATCAAACACTCTGAAGATGCATATGAATATGTATCCTTATATAAAAAGGATACCAACACTGCTTTTATTCTAGTAACTTGCCATTTATCCCCCTCAAAATCATCCCTTGGGAATAACCATACCAATCACATTTCATATTAGCTCTTGAGTATTCTGAAAAATATATGGCAATTTACACATATATCAGCAGCTAAGCAGGAGGCCTTTTAAACTCTATTTCTTACTTCATGGTGAATGTATACTTTATCAAAAGTGGCATATGATTTCATTTAACAGCACATGCCAAAAACCTTCAGTCATTTAGAGTTGTCATATAATATACAGAAAAAGCAACTTTGTAAATACATTGTACTCCTTATCTTGTTCTGACGAGTCACAGCTTATATTAATGTCTTGCGCTTACTTTCTACTGGTTTACACTGGAATTTTTTGACAGTGTCTCAGTGGACTAATACTGAACTAGACATTCTTATTGGCTCTTTTCAGAGTTTTTTTTTTTTTTTTTTTTTGCCCCACCACATCAAATTACTGTACATTGCCTGATGTAAAGACTACAGTCTTCAGAATGTGACCGACCTAAGCAAGCTCATAGATCATCCAACACAGACTGTAGTTCATAAAAAAAAGTTAATAGAATCAATGCTAAATCCATAGCAGACTACAGGACAACACTTCCTACGTATTTGAGGCCATGTAATGACCCTTCGTTATAAAATGCAATCGTGTTCACACAAGTGATTTAAAAATAAATTAAAACCATCACCGAAATTCAGTCCCGTGACTGGGAATTTGCATATGAAAACCAATTAACAACATGTAGCATTTTAAAAGGCTGATTAAAGATAAGAATAGAAGGCAACACATCCAAAAATAACAATTCTGCACAAAGCCCACTGTTTGGGATCAAAGCTCATCACATTTCTACTCTAGCTTAAATGGGATTCTCCACTATGGAGAAGTGGATTTCTTTAAAATAACCTAGTTGCATAGTATCCTATGTGGGGACCCCCAGTAATCAGCTGTAACCTTCAAGGAAATCTGGCAGCTTGTGTCAGTTCCCTGGAAGCACCACCCCAGGGGAGATGAAACATTTCACAGTGATATTTAACATCAATAGGTTGTCTGTGAAATACCGGACAGGTGCTCCAAAGCGAGCAACACTCTTTGTAACCATTCTTTTCTCTCCCTGGCAAAAAGGTGAAGATCTTGGACAGAGGGCCCTCCTCTTTTAACTTCAAATTCTCTAATGGGTTGTATGAAAAGCAGTTTTCTAAACTTGACAGCCTTTTCACCTTTTGCAGAGCCCATGTACTAATCTTAAAGCTTTCTGGATGTTAATGATTATGAAGCTTATGACTGTATTTACCACTTATAAGTGGAGGACTAAACCTCTCAATCCCCTGTACTACCAAGTGATGAAACATTGCTGTTATGTATTCATCATAAATAAAGTGATGCTGTTGAGATCTGGTTAGATAAGTAATCAGCACTAACCTTTACTGGATACATCAGACACGTCATTTAACCCTTGACTGAACATGCGCTGTGCATATTTGTTATTAGTATGTTACCTTCTTACCTTATGCTTGTAAGACTTTGAAATCTGCTATTATGTTGTTTATTAGTATCCTTATTCACAGTCACATGAATTTATCTGATGCTCTTGGTTTTGATTTATATTCAGTGTTTTGATTTGGCCAGTTCTGTCTGATTCGAAACTTGAGGGCAATGGTGGGGATAATCATAAAACCAATCACCAGACAGGAAAAAGGACATGTATGCGATCAATAGATGATACCGGTCTAGAAAAAGGATGGCGATTTTGTTGCTCAATTTTTGTA
Source organism: Phyllomedusa bahiana (assembly GCA_025379985.1). NCBI lineage: Eukaryota > Metazoa > Chordata > Amphibia > Anura > Hylidae > Phyllomedusa > Phyllomedusa bahiana. The sequence goes on along the minus strand of JAODAL010008620.1, from coordinate 7,299 downwards.
CCAGGCAAAAGCCTTTTTCATGACCGGGAAAAGGAAGTTCATTATTCATTGGTCACATAAATGTACTTTTTTCCTCTCTGGGAAAAAGGCTGGTGATTGGTTGCATGATTTTAACTAGACCTGCCTGAATCTGAAGGGCAACACTATTTTCAAACTACTTGTCTGAACACTTCTAAATGCTGTAACTAAAGCCCGTATTGTGGCCTGAATCGTGAAAGCAGAATTGTCCTGTATTCTTGATTTATTAAAACAAATTATTTTTATTCATCACAGTCTGGATACTGGGATCATAAAGTGGCTGTTTAGCTCAACTTTGCAACCCTTGCATATTACAGAAGGTGAGCTTGAGTTGCTTTCTATTACAAGAGCTAGCTCAGTACAGCTTCTTCCCCAGAAATGGATGTGTGAAGATGTGACCTCGGGAGATAGCAGAAGTATGAATGCAGCTGTGAATGAAATTAGGCTATAAAACTGTGGATCAATATCCGATATGTAATGGAATTTCAAAGTTTCTGATTCTTTATACTGGTGCATTGATCTAATCAATTAAAATCATTTTCAAAGGTTCACATATGCCTTAAATGTTCATACACTAACCAATACAATTATCTTTTTCAATTAGAAGTGAGTTGGCATTTTAGTAGGTTTCTAAATGGTTGCATTGTTTTTAATATTTTTTTCTACATCAGTAAATAGCATATATTTATAAATTATATGCCTTTTCTTTTAAATTGATCAAAAATGCCCACTGGTATTATTTGCGTTATATAAGCTCCAGTGCAACCTTTAGGGCCCGCTTACACGGCAGAGGACAAATACCGGTTGGTTTAGCCGACCGGTTTTTGTCCGGTTTGTGTGCTGTCCCCACGGCCACGGGTGTGTGTGGGTGTGTGTGTGTGTGGGGGGGGGGAGGGGCTTTTCTCCGCGATGAGCGGAGAAAAGCCCTTCCCCCTTCCCATTCACATGTTCATATTCCGTCTGAAAACCAGACGGAAGTATGAACATGCACAATGTCTTTTGGGCGGTCGGTGGTTAGAAAAGCCGCCGGGCGGAAAACCCGTGCAGTGGGGACTGCTGCACGGGTATTTCATTGAATCCCGGTGTGTTCGTTTGCGGCCGATTTTTCAGACGGTCTGCAAAACCGCAAACAGTCTGAAAAACCATCTGCAAACCTGTGCCGTGGGGAAATGCCCTTACAGTAACCTCGTTTCTTTTCAGCAAAATAAATATACTGCTACTTGGGGTCCCCCCCATCTGTGTTTTCTGTTTTTCTGCTGTACAGTATGTGGATAAAACTTGAAATATGCCGGTAGATGACTGTAGGATATGTCATGCATTAATTTTTGAAGGAAACTGTTGTATTGTGTGAAGGGTAGCATAAGTTTGTAGCTGAATGGCACATAATAAACGTAATTCCATGTAGTATTATGTATCTATTTGGGTTACTTTAATAAAAAGCACTTCAATGTTTTAATATCAGCTTTGTTTTTAATGGCTTTTGAAGTGTGAGACCATTGAACAATGGTTTTTAATTTTTGTAAATTGAATCTTGGTGGACCGTGTTCTCGTACATCTCTTCATCACAAATTTGTTCCTGTGGTCTGAAAATCATCATCTTTCTAAACTGCCTTAAGAGGTTCTTGATCAGAACTCGCTAAGCAATCCAAAAATGGAGCTAAAAAATATTTTGGGTTTGTTGAGCGTTTTTTTGGGGTTTTTTTATAACCATTTGTTGATTTTACATTTGTGGCATGCTTTATATCACAGTATGGAAGAGCATGTACATGTATATCGGTCTCTACCTGCATTGAATTATACCATGCTCAATGAAAAGAGGTATACATGGTATGTTTGCTGTATTTATATGTGATAGTGGCTGCTACCTCCGTTCTGACACACATTGCAGCAACTATTGGCAAAAAGTAAGGGCTGCTTCATGTTATTACTCTTTCTTTACATCAGCATCAGTTATTGGGTACAGAAACCCATGACAACTAAGCTTTCCCACAGGCCTAAGATTGAAAACAAATGTAATTTTGTAAATTTCATAAAGCATTGCTCAGAAGGGTAAACGGCTTGTTTCTTATAAATGCTAAGTAGAATAGAAGATGAGAAATATGTCTTTGTGAAAAAACAATTTTTTTCACTTTTGCATGGAAAAGAGAAATCTCATGTTTAGTGTGCACATTCCCCTATTGTGATCTGTGGGAGTTTGCCATTTGCATGTAGTCCAGAAGATAGCCGATAGCCAGATATTTCACCACTGATGGCCAACCTAAAAGATTACCTCAACAGTGAAGCGAACTTGTACATTGTGTGATCCCAGTAATACAATGTCATACTTCTATTGAATAATTTTGTACAATAAAATATGATAAATAGCCTAAATATAATTAGCACTGTATATATGGTAGTCGAAGAATGTACCATTCTTAAAATACGTTATCCTCAAAAATTCAGGTCTTTTCACATTCCCTACTTATGACCAACCACAATACACATCCTTTACCATTAGCAATATACTTGAGTCTTTATTATTTCTCGGGATTTTGTGTTACAGTGAATGCTGCCATAAAGGCATTTATGGTCCAGGTCTGTCATATTTACTTGTTTCAAGTCCCAAAAATAATTCCGTGTAGCTGAAGCTATACTGTGGCAGTATGATCAACCGTGACAAAATGTAGGTATATTGCACAGTATAGTAGTCACAGGGAGAAATCTGGTTTTGATAATGCAGCTCAAGCTCTATGGGAGTGGAAATGGAAATACTTATACACTGTGTGGTCATGTACAACTCACTGTCAGGTCTTCTGGTTTATATTGGAAATTGCCTGGCTTGCTTTGCTGTCATTTAAAGAGAGCCTGGTTTGTAGGTGGTTACTTGTACATAACCGTACCTATCAGAAGACTAAGTTTAGCTCTTATTAGTTATGTTTTTGTGACATTATAATGTGATAAAAACGAAGACTGATAATCTATTAATCCTTCCGATCAAGAGTGCCAGTAGAAAACGCCACTTTACTAACAACATCTCTGTTCTGAACATTGTGCAAGAGAACAGTTATATGTCAAGATGTTCTCTGACAATAGTGTGTTAGGCAAAATCTGGGACAAAAATGCTTTTTCTTGCATAGAAACTGCTTCTTAAACCTGTTGTATTTTTGTTGTCTCTATCACACTTATGGTTGGACTTGAACAGTTTAATGTTTCCTCTTTACATGGTACATTGTAGGTGACAAGCTAAAATACATTACACGCTTGTTACAACTATAAAATACATAGTTGTGAAACGGTTTGGAAAGTTGTAGTATAAGGTAAATGGTAGTTTAGATTTGTTGAATAACTTGCTTTTGCTCCTCATTACAGCACCATAAGCTGTCATACTGTTTATTGATCCCTAACTTTACATACTTGGATAATGTGCACGATTCGGCAATGTATGCTCCCTTGACCTGTAGTCACATAGTACAGAGCACCAAAGTCTAAATGGTTGGTATATGTTACACAGAATGACTTGCAGATTTTACATACAATTTTTTAGCATACCTGAAGATTTATAATATCTAACGTGGTTGTCTATGAATGTTCACACATTCATACGATCAGAAGTGGCTAAGAAAATTGTTGAATGGTACGCATAATCAAAGTTTATAAAGGCACCTTACGGGTTCTTAGACTCTGAAGAGCAGTTTTCATGCTGAAAATCTCAAAACTGGTTTTGAATGAAAAAAGTCGTCAAATGAATAATCTGTTATTTCATAGACACATTTGAGAAGATCTATGGTAGTTGACCACCACCGATTTCCAGGATCAAAGAGCTCTATAGAATGCCTGAGCTTTTTACAGCACTTTAGTATTGGATCAGGTTAATTTAAAGAGAACCTGTCACATAGTTTTTGCCCCTCTGGCTGAGGACAGCACAAGCTAGTGACAGACCTGCTGTTTCCAGCGCTGTGTCCCTTATTCTGTAAGATGCTGTAGTTTTAGAGCATTTAATGCTCAAATCTGCAGTTTTCAGCCAGAAGAGTCCTTCAGAGTGTCATTTCAAACCCGGCCAATCACAGGCTGGCACCGCCCACCTCAACTGACAAACCTATTACTTTGAATAGGTAGAGAAACATGTGAATAACTGTCGGTGGGTGGAGCTAACACCTGGTCATGAATAAGATTTAAGGGATAAATGCTCTAAAACTGCTGCATCTTACAGAATAAGGGGCACAGAGCTGGAAACAGCAGGTCTGACACTAGCTTGTGCTGCCCTCAACAAGGGGGGCACAACCTATGTGACAGGTTCCCATTGTGATTTTCTCATATCTCTTAAGTTCTCAAAAATGACTAGATTTTCTTTAAAACATGGATTGAATCTTGTTCTACCCACAAAGGTCTATTAGAGAGAACTATAAAAATTCTGAAACATAAGAAAGTTGATGCATTGAAGGCAGGACTAACTAAAAAGCACTTCATCTTCACATCTTGACCATACTTCTGTACCCTGATTGTGCCTCCATCATCTCTGTATATATGGCATGGATATGAGCTTACTAATGGAGGCAGGAATCCTTCCAAACACAGATCTTTACTTGAAACTATCTTGAACTATATTCCCCTACTCCTAACAGTTAACTGAGAATAATTATTCTCAACAGGTAACTGAAAAGAATGTTTGATCTATGAATATTTGTGCCCCTATATGTATCTTTTTCCAGTTTGAGTTTCAAAACTTTAGATGGACGTTGCAGTTTACGCAGCATATTCTTTATTTGTAGTTGTTCTCTTATGTATCATGTTCCTTAAGACAATATAAAGTTTCATACAAATGTTGTTCAGCAGATCAATTGACTCTGAAGAATGATTTTTGTTTACCTAGTGCTACTTCATTATCTTTTTTATTACACGTCGATTTAAAATGTTACATACTGGTGCATTTCAGCATATACCAGATGGTTCAATAAGTCATAGAAAATAACCATAGCCAACTGCCACATCTGTTTACCCTGTCTCCAACAAGCAATGAAATTTGTATGTCACAAATAGTGACCACTTAAATATATAAACACCCACTTTTAAGAATGTTTTTTCTTATGACTTAGGAAGTATTGTACCAGAGTATTAGTTGGATTGTAATATTTCATTGCTCTCCTTTAAAAGGAATACAGTTGAGATGTCATCAATATGATGTGAATTGTGTAAATGTTAATAATGACAAACTGTTTATTACATTTACTGTTAAGACAGGAAAAATTTGCCTTTTTGACCACATCAACTGAAAATTATGTAATCCATGTACAATTGTCAGACAATGTGACATTAAAGAATAGTTTACATATAGAATTATAGTTTGTCATATTTCTATGGTGTAATAACTCATTTATTTAATAACATTCTATGTATGTGTATATATATTAATGTATGTGTAAGAGTGTGTATGTGTAAAACTTGCTAAACAAACCACAATGTAATGAGCTAGTGCAACGTTAATTGAATTTAGTCCTCCAATGCCTTCAACAGACCAATGAAGAATTCCTATATAGAGAAAACCTACGGAAGTGACTAATGTGTTAACGTCAATTAAATAAGCTTGTGGTGTTCTAGAAATCCTCAGTAGATTAACTTATGCCTATCGACAAGATATTTACCAATCTCCAGAATTGGGGTCCACCCACCGCACCTCTGTCCTACATATTGCTGTGGTTCATATACATGGAGAGGTGACCACACATTCTAAGCGGTCTCTCTTTGCTCCTTTACAAGTTGTATTCTAAACATGTTTCAGAATCCCATAGAAGCCAATGTAGAGAGCTTTGCATGTGTGGCAAAAACGGGATAGGTGTTCAGGGGAACCTGCTCTGAAAATAGGTCCAGGTCCCAGAGGGAGGGTCTTCTTGTGTCAGAAATACATGGCATATCCTATGATAAGAACATTACCATTACAGTTCTTACCAACCTCCAAAAAAGTTATCTTTTTGAAACTTTTGTCAGTTGGGTAAAGCATGATATAGTTATTAATGACATTAAGATGGTTACGTTTATGATGAAAAATAACAGAAAATGAAGCACTGGCTCTAAGATCACAGTTAGGTAATGATTATTTTATTATGACGGTGGTTTATAATATTGGTGGTATTGTGGTGCTGGACAATCTTTTCAATATAAGAAGAAAATAAATGGAGTGATTTCTTAATGGCTTAGTGTAAATGGTATTGATTAAAAAAACCTGGTTATATTTCCTGCAAATATTCTGTGACTCTAGTATTTTATGTTCTACCAGGAGTTTGTAAAACCATAGTTTGCCTCATCTTCTTTCTTCCATTTATCCCATGGTGACATCTATGAATTCAATCTTGACTCCTTTGTCTATAGTTATATAGAAAGCTTTAATACTATTAATTAAAAACAGTATGTTCTGCTAAACACTATGTACTTTTTATGTAATTAAATTTGGAAATTTAATATTAAAAATATTGAAGGTAGGGGGCGTGGCCTGACCGGGGATGAAGGAAGAAGCACTTTGAGAGAGCTCCTGTATAGGACTGCTAATAACGGCTCACCTAAACCTCCAAGTCGCCTAAATAACTCCCTGGACCGTCTCAGCATCCTCTACTCACCTCCAGGATCATTTTGAGCCCAATTGTGCCCCTCTGCACCCCTTCACCCCGGAGTGTTGGACTACGTGGTGAGGGCCCTGCCTCTGCCAGCGGAGCTCGCGGCCATCTTAAAGCGCCATCTACCTCCGACGGCATCTCTCATCTACTGCCGGCAGTGAGAAGGTCGTGGAGAGGACCGGAGAGAGAAACTCCTGGACGGCGGGATCGTCGGCCCCTTCCACGTCTGGTGCCTGCCGCATAGACCGAGACTGCTCCACGGGCTTTGGGCCCGCTACAGGTAACGGCGCGTGTCGCCATCTTAGAGAGCAGGGGAGCCCAGCACATCGATATAATCCCTCAGCCTGCCGCAGGGAAAATCTACACAGCGGACGCTGTCAGCTGCACCTGCAGCTCGCTACCCGGCAGCTTTGTGGACCCATCAGAGAGTTCAGACTCTTACTCCTGGCCCCTTAATCTGCCGCAGAGCCCTAGTACAGCATTTGGCGCCATTTCTCTATGAGCTGTAAACACACAGCCCGAATTGGTAGATGGTTCTAACTTACCATCTTGCAGACAGAAGAGGAATAAAGTAAATTCACACTACCTTCCCTTCTTGGTGACAATTCAACCTCAAATACAAACTGGCATAAACTGTCATTTACTGGCTTCAGGACGCTCTTACCTCTGAATACAAGGATATTGCTGTCTTAGGGAA